>JAQLOL010000008.1:25108962-25131514 GCA_029783665.1 Naso thynnoides
ATACAGGTCGATGAGTGAAAAAAACTCTCTGGAGGTCTTCTTTGATGAGTGTCCGTTCAGAAAAAGACCCTGGGATCGTTTTACGCTGGATTATCCCTTTAAACAATCCACTTCCATTTGAATTTTTAAAAAACTTTCTCACCCAATGCTTTGGTAAAATGTGAGCTCCCCTTTAATCTCCTTGTGTGCTCTTTGCCTGTTCTTCTTCTGTCATCCTTGGTGCGTTTCTGTCTATTTGGCTTTTATTTTTTACTTATTGAATTGTAAAGTGATTTCGTTGATTGTGTCACTGAAATGGACTTTGTTAAGTGTATTGAGACCATGTTGCACCATGGTGATTTTACGCTCTAAATAAACTAAACTAAGCAGATTAGCCAGCCTTAAAAAGCAGTTTTAATTTCGACACTTGTCAGAGAAAATATATGCCGACCAAAACATCTGCATTAGGCCGATATCAGCTGATAATAACAGCAAACTGGTATATCGGCCGGGCCTTATATGGGATCATAATAATAAGTACATACTTTGTTGTGTATGACAGCTTCAAAAATGACAGCCATCAAGCATGCACTCCAGAGGGACATCTTCACTCCCAACGACGAGCGTCTCCTTGGCATCGTAAATGTCTGCAAGGCAGGAAAGAAGAAGAAGAACTGCTTCTTGTGTGCAACAGGTAAGTTCTTTGTAACCACAGAGACAGCTGGAGATATCTATAAGTGACAGAATAAAGTCAATGCTTGTGTGTCTGAAATAATGTGCTTTTCTCCTCCAGTTACTACTGAGAGGCCTGTCCAGGTTAAAGTAGTTAAGGTAAAGAAATCTGACAAAGGGGACTTTTACAAACGACAGCAGACATGGGAGCTCCGAGATTTGACTGAAGTTGATGCCAAAGATGCCAGCAAGGTCAGAGAACTAACACATCTTTTACTTTTTTCACCCTTTACACTGTTCAGTTGTGATAGACACCTTCCGTTTTTCCTCGTTCATATCTCGCATACTCCCTTTTGCTCCCGTGGTTTAGGAAAATCCTGAATTTGACCTCCATTTTGAGAAGGTGTACCGCTGGGTGGCCAGCAGCACCGCTGAAAAAAACTCCTTCATATCCTGCATTTGGAAGATGAACCAGCGATACCTGAGGAAGAAGTTGGAGTTTGTAAATGTCAGTTCTCAGCTGCTGGAAGGTGTGGAAATGCTCTGTTCTTACTGTAGCCGGCCCTGTGTGTGCATGCCTCTTCTTCATGATTTGATTATTTTTGTGTCTCTTTCTCTTAAACCAAGAAGTGTTGAATCCAGCGTGTATCGGTCATGTTTTAGGTTTATCTAATTTAGTCCGTAAGTGGGAATCTCTGCTGGATTCTGGTTTATTTTCTTCATTAATAGCATGTTTTTTTTAAACAGTGTATTTAAGTATTGAACCTCCTCCTTGTATCTTGCTTTGTGGTATGGCTTTCTGTGTAAAATTCTTCTGTATTCTTGCTTTTCTCTCTTAAACTTTCTCTGGCCAGAACTTCCTAAAGCGGAAGGTTGGTAGGACTTAACTTCCCCCTCCTCACTCCTCTTCATTTTTATTCCATGACCTCCAACTACCATTTGAGATTCTCACCTCCTTTAAAAGGGATATTCCAGAATTTTTGACACAGGGCCTCATTTTTGACGTCTTCAGTCGTGTTCCTATTGATAGAGACTATTTTCAGCTCGTTTGATGCAGTATGGAGTTTGGACGCCTTGACATTTTGCTGCTGATGCTAATGTTGGTGCAAGTCAATGGGACCAGTAGCACTGTCTACCAAACTGTGATTAAACACTCCAAAATGCGCTCATAGCAAGTCAAGATGACGGTCTATTATTTTAGAAGTCAAACTACAGCTGAATTTTTTGGTTTTGTGACTTAGTAGCAACAGGAAATACAGAGTTTGGCAGCTTCCTCTTGCAGTTAACGCTAACCAGAGCCACAAATTAAAGAAATTCATCAGTAGTTTAACTTCAAAAATTATTCTAAGAACACTCGATTTCGCCTCAATAGACTGTCATCATATTTGACTTGCTTTGGGTGCGCTGTGGAGTGTTTAATCAGAGTTCGGTAGAAAATGCTGCTGGATCCATTGACTTGCACTAGCATTAGCATTCGTGCTGAAACAGTGAGCCGTCCAAATTCCATACCAAACCAAAGGAACTGGAAAGGGTCTCGATCAGTAGGAGTAGGACTAAAGAAGTCAAAAATGAGGCCCTGTGTCAAAAATGATGGAACATCCCTTTAAGATCCTTGTGTTTTGATTATGTGACAGAAAATTGGGACGGGCATGATTCATTTTGTCATCATAACACACATTTAGCTCATGTTTTGACCTCACATTTAGCATTTTTACTTGTCCATCTAACCCTAATTCATAGGATTATTACTGACACTTGTTCATTAATGTACTCTGCATCTAATTTGACTGAAAATTGAAGCCGATATTGTTTCTAATTGTTAAGAGCAAATGCAGTTGTTGTAACTCTATTAACAGAGGTTTATTAGACTTTTTTTTATCAGCTGGAACAAACAAAAAGTACATTTTGCTGTTGATAGTGATTTCATATTGTAGGTTTACTTCTTGCATCACTGTTGGTAAATGATTACAATTTTAAAATCACTTTACCATATGTGTATTTTAAGACGCTTCATAAACTGCCATTTCCTGATACCCAGTGTTTGTTTGTCTGTAGTTCTTACAAGAGGAGTTTAAAACCTGAGGTGGTGAAAGATTCCAGAGTCTGTCTTGAACTCTGTGTTTGTGTTCATGTCTTCAACACGTATTTTCATCTCTTGTTTGTGGGATCAGAGTCCGTGCCAAGCGGTGAGAGCCAGAGTGTCGCTGGCGGTGATGAGGACACGCTGGACGACTACCAGGAGCTGAGCACCCGTGAAGAGCAGGACATTGAGAGCATGATGGAGACATGCGAGTACGCCATCTCCAATGCTGAGGCGTTCGCAGAGCAGCTGTCCAGGGAGCTGCAGGTTCTGGACGGGGTGAGTGGAGCAACTGCGAATCTAAAACCAGAATGAAAAGCATAAAAAAGTCAAAATTAATTTCCATAGTTAATTGTGATTAATTGCATTTCTTAGCACATATTTTAAAATTCTATTATTTTGCATTTTACAACAGTTGTTCAAGTCCATGTTAACAAAGTAAAGCAATTCTTATCAGTGTAACCTAAATGAGAATAAAATGCCAACTGGAGTACGTCTCTCGTGTACATCTTGGTGCAGTAACAGGCAGAGCTCGCCCACCGCTAATTAGCTTAGCTCAGACACTGGCAGTCAATGGGAAATGCTAGCCTGCCTCCACCTGAAGTCATCAGATAAACTTTCCAACAACTCTAAACGGTCCTGTGTGCTTGTTGTGACTTGTTTGTTTACCACATTATGTTATTTTTAGACTCACATTAGCTCTGCCCGTCTCTTCCTTGTTACTGCACACACAGTCCAAAGAATGCTATCCATCTTCTTGTCTGGGACTCAGGAGGGAGGCAAATAAAGAGTTAGAGTATCCCTTTAAATACAAATAATCTGTAATCAATATGTAATATACCAGAACACAATTTATATAAGTGACATCAAACAGAGAAAGAAAAAGAGAAAGTGAGCCACCCTGCCTCCCTTTCGGCCTCATATCAACAACTATACATATATAAAGTCTTTTCTTCTTTGTAGTCCATGACGCTGCAGTCCTTTCATTTAATGTGGATGTTTTCAGCACAAATAAAGCTGTAACGTTTTCACATTACAGTAATACGGCAGCTCCCGGCCCCTGGCAAACCTGCCAAGGATCTAGATACTGAATATTTTAAAGACACAAAAAAGTATTTTGTTACAAATTTGTTTTTGTTTTCTGTCATGCAAAATACAAATGAAAAAATACTTAAAAGTGACAAAATACACATTTTATCGATGATATGGAAGTTGATAGCACAATGATTGGTGAAATCACTACTTATTCTGTTGTTTTTCTTTTATTGTATTGGAGTGTGTTGTCCTTTCTGTTGTGTTTTTGTTCTATGTGATGTTATTATTCCAAGAGAAAGCAATTAAAACTGAATTACAAGAAAAGCTTAATTTTCATTGATAATCCAAACTCTGCCCTTTTTGAGCTCCATGTCATGCATACATGGACGTACAGAGCATTTAAATGGAAAAAGGAAAAACACTCAAACTTCAAAATGTTGCCATTTTCTAGTAAAAGTTTGCATGAAAAAAAATTGTGTTGCAACATTCTTTTGTGCTATCCAATCAGAACAGTCTCTCTGTTTCAAGACTTGGACTTAAAAGGACACAGTGAAAGCTGTACTCAACAGGGATGAGTCCCTCTGCAAGTATAAATATACCGCCCCCTAGTGGAGGAAACAGTCTGCTGCTCTTGTAACTTCTCTCCCAAGGTTCTGGAGGCATCATGGCAGTCATTAAAGGACTTTGTAGTGCACCATGTTTTCCATAATTTACTCTTTCTACATCCAGTTTTGTGTCTTTAAACAATGATTTAGAGTAATTTCAAAGTTAATCCCATCATCTCCAGCAAAACGATACTTTGACCTGCTGTGTCCATCCTTTAGGACCTTCAAATCGGTTGCCAAGTTCATATCCAAAATGCCTTATATCTAAGAATAGCAGCAGTAAACCCTTTTTCTGATGTAATGACACTAACTTTCCAGCAATATTTAGATTCACACATGATGCTTCTTCTACAGTATCTCACTGAGAGCAGCTAAGGCAGTAACATAAGAAATGCTGACCTGCTATGACCCCCCTTCAACAGCAGTTAATAAAGCTACATGTGCATCTCAAAAAATAAGAATATCGTGAAAAAGTTCAAGTTCATTTCTTTTCAGAAAGTGAAAACTGTAGATATTCTAGGTGCACGAGCAGCAGGGATGACCGCAGCCTTGAGGGGATTGTCAAGCAAGGCCAATTCAATGAGGGAGTTTCACAAGGAGAGCACCGGGGCTGGAGTGAGTGCACCAAGAGCCACCAAGCACAGACGTGTCCAGGAAATGGGCTACAAGTGTCGCATTCCCAATGTCAAGCCACTCCTGAACCAGAGACGTCACAAGTGTCTTACCTGGCCGTCGGGATTACCTTGACTTTTGCTTAGTGGTCAAAAGTCTTCTTTTCGGAAGGAAGTAAATTTAGCGTTTCATTTGGAATTCAAGGTCCTAGAGTCTGAAATTTCCACAGTCTGAATTTGTGGTGCCATGTTGTCTTCTAGTGTTGGTCCACAGTGCTTTATCAAGTCCAGAGTCAACGCAGCTGTCTACCAGGAGATTTTAGAGCACTTCGTGCTTCTGTCAGCTTTATGGAGATGCTGATTTCCTTTTCCAGCAGGACTTGGCACCTGCCCAGAGCGCCAAAACTACTGGTAACTCGTTTGCCGATCGTGGTATTACTGCGCTTGATTGGCCAGCCAACTCACCTGACCTGAACCCCACAGATTCAAGAGGAAGATGAGAGAACCCAGACCCAACAATACAGACAAGCTGAAGGCTGCCATCAAAGTAACCCTGGCCTCCATAACACCTCAGCAGTGCCACAGGCTGACTGCCTCCATGTCACACCACATTGATGCACTGATTTGTGCAAAAGGAGCCCCAACCAAGTATTGAGTGCATAAATGAATGCTCTTTTCAGAAGGTTGACATTTCTGTTATGTAATACTGTTTTGATACTGGGTTTTTGATTTTCATGAGCTGTAAACCGTAATCATCCAGATTAAGACAAAAAAGGGTTGAAATTTCACTTTGTATGTAATTAATCTAGAATATCAAAATTTCACTTTTTGGATTGCAGGGGGAAAAAAAAAAAGCTTTTACATAATTATTGTAATTTTTGAAGATGCACCAGTAGTTTCTGACCACACTTTAGTGTTGAAATTTTATAAATACAACTAACAATTCTCTGGAGACACATGAACAGATACTATCCCACGATAGCATTCAGAAGGTATGTAACAAAGCTAGGAAACATAGTATACAAATTATATACAATAATCAGTCAAGTGAACAAATAGTCAATTAAAAACTACAAGTGTTTTCAGACTAAACAGTTCTAGGAGCTATGAGACGAAGGAGCTCCAGAGGAACTCAACACCTTTCAGGGCGTTTTTTTTTCCTTGGCATTCGCACTGCCAATATAAACCATGTAAACTGGCTGGCAGTTGGTTTACTAATGTCACTTTAACTTGACTTAAACTTTCAGCATTACCACACCACACTTTTGTCTAAGATGTGGTGATAATGTACCATGGGCCTTGGGCTACAAGACAATGATCCTGTACCAAGCTCTGGTTCATGTTTTGTGACTTGTTCTGGGCGCTTGCTCTGGCGTTCGATAAATCAACATACACTTAGGTCACTGTAATTCCTCATGTACTGTGAAAGTATCTACTCTGGAGTTGGAGCTAAAAGTTCTTTAAACATAGTTCTAGGAACTAAAATATTTCACAGTTCCTGGGGTGTGGATGCAGTAAAATGAGATTCCTTGAACTATGAAATGGTTCCTGCAGTCTGAAGACACTTTGAGAGAGTTGTTGGGCATCTACATCATTACACTCTATACTTTGGCCACTAATATGCATACAGCAATAATACAGGAAGCAGATGAATCACCAAGACACAGGGATTTTCTCCAAAAATGTATTTCAGACACTCCTTGTTCTATACACACTGATGACTTTTGAGATGAAGCCTGCCATAGCAGTAATCTTTTCAGCTCACCTCATAATAGTACAACTGATCTCCAACATAAATTACAGATATCCATAATCAACTGTACACTGGCTGTAGGAATGCAATCTTTTTAAACTCCAATGCTTTGGACAAGTGGTCCATTTTTCCTACAGAAAGTGACTGAAGGACAGACAGATGTGCTCTCAGCTCACAGCTGCATCAATCTGCTGATTCTGTAAACAGAAAGCAAAGGTTCAGGTCCAAGGAGTAGGTCTGTTAATACGTCACTGTCATTATACAACGATAAGCATACATTCCATTTACATGAGGCACAACTGAACTGTTCCCAACAGATCTTCTCAGCAGGTTGCTGCAGAAGCCCGTTGGCATGGTTTTTGTTTTCTGGTCAACTCCACAGCAAGTCAGAAACAGAATCCTGAAAGCCTTGGTATATGACCAAACTGACAACACTGGACGAGAACAGACATGACGTACCGCGTCCATGGCTGCTGACGCTCTTTTTTTAATGTCTCCAGGATGGCCTCAGAATTCTGAAACGAGTGAGTTCATGAAATTTAATATAACATTTTCTTGGGTCTTGTTTAAGTTGAATTACATTTAAAGTTAAAGGAAATCTACTCGTAAAAATCAAGTTCAACACACACATTTTCAAAGTCAGTGAGTACCAGTGTTACCCGAGATCCTAATGTTCACCTAAACAATCCTAATTATGTTTCATACACTGATCGTATACAACAAAGTTCATCAGTATGATTATTTGGCATTGTACAGGAAATGATTGTGGCCAAGTTTTCCTGAAGAGAAATTAAACAATTTGCACAGAACTCCGGGGAAAAAAAAAAAATTAAATTATGTGACACCAGAAAACATCAAAGTGCCTTTGGTTGAGTCTTGATCAATAAAACTATTAGTCAATCACCTTCTGAAACATGGTAATGCAATTAACAAGTATGTTACTAACTATTGTGTGTTTGATATTAATGTCTCGTTTTATCTGCTCGTTCATTTTGTTGATTGTTTTGTCATTACTTGTTGACGACACTAAACGATGACAGTGAAGGCAAACTGTCAGAATAGTGATTTCACAGCTCAGGTGTTCTGCAGTAATATCCCACAAAGCTCATGGCAGTGAACATGTGGGTAAAGCGAAACCACAGATTTACTGTGTGAGGCATTTCCAACGACATGGCCCTACAGGTAAAGGTGTGTCGAGATAGACCTCAGCTTTCACCACAGTCGGCACTGATCCAATCACGTCCCACCACTTTCAGGTCAACACTCACCTTCACTGTTGCTGAAGCCTGCCATCAGGTGGTCATCCTCTGCAGCAGCAGAAACCTGGAGAAACCATCAGGATTGATTGAGCACTGATGTGTTTTAACTACACCCACATCGAGTTTTGTGCAGAGGTCTGGGTGTTTATTTGTGCTGTAGGACATTTCAAAAAAAAAAAAGTAATGTCTATTCTATTCTGGATCACTTGTTTTAGTCAGCATTGCTAGCTCTCCTAACTCTAACCTGTTTGACCAGAGTTTTGCTCTCCCTCTCACAGCATTTAGGCAGTTTGCCAGCCTGCAGTGCTACCCCGGTTGGCCAGCTGTAAACTACATATTTGGCATACTGCTTTTATCCATGTTAAGTATTCCCACACAGCTCAAGTCTTTGGCATTTTGTCATCCATTCGTAAGTGAACTCAATTGAGCCGTTCACTGTTGTGCAATGCAAAAACACTCAAATCATAAAGAAATATCCAATAAGTGAAGACCAAATACCCAACAAATAGAAGAGTCAAGAATTTTGCAGGCAGGTACTGCTACATGGAGCATTCAACGCATCTTAAACTAAAATATGCTCCCATGCCCACACAGCTGGAATGGTTTCCATTTTTCCTGTTTGTTGATACACATAGGACTACACTGCTGTCAGCTGTTTTCCTCTCACTGCAAATTGTTTAATTAGAAAAAAGAAAACAAAACCTATCCTAGTTGTTTCTACCAAAGACTTAAAAATGTTTTAACAACAAAAAAATCCATAATTGTTGACAAACCCTCTGTTGTCTTGTACAATAGGTCCCGAAGATACCACTGATCATTTCAGCTGTCATTTAAATAACTCAAGTCATACTCAGTATTCTCTCTGTCTGGTACAAAGAAACTTGACTAGAAATGAAATTTAGAACTGCTCAAATACGCACAATGAAGGTTAAAACACGATTCTTTGCCCAGCTGCCGGGGAAAAACACAAACAGAAAAATCCTACAGGAAACACTGAAGTCCTCTCTCCTGTTGTGTGTGTTTTGTTGCACTTTATTCACAGGTTCTGCAAACTGGGAGCTCACCACACTTGAGGGGTCCAACAGTTTCAAGCTCAAAACTTACTGACAACAGAAAAATATGAAAATGAAACTAGTTGGTTATGTTGGTTCTGGAGACAGAACAGAGGCGTAACAAGCTGCAGCTCAGCAGACTAACAGTCACAGTGTGGACAAATCAAAAAGCTCAAATACTAATATGCAAACAAAGAACTCTCAACAGCATTTTCATATTTAGATGTGAAGAGACTGTTTCAACAAATATACCAGGACTCCGAGCACAGGCTGCGCGGAGACCAACGATGCCTGATGTTGAGCTCATCTAGCACTGACTTCTGAGCAAACCAGCCGACGGAGCAGCTGGCTGCAGATACCACAGAGTGCCATCGCCGTCTAAATCCAATCAAAGATATTTGCACTGCAGAAAGACAAACACTTACTGCTGTTCATGAGTTTCAGGCTGCCAGTTCTGCCATCAGCGTGACCTGCAGACAGAAAACAACTCATTTCGGTGCCAGTGTTTATATGTGTGAAGGTTATTGATGTACTTCAAAAATAACTTCTTAATCAGATCATGTTAGTAGAGAACAGCCCTCTATGTCAACTGGCAGAAAACTCCACACTTGTAAGGCATAGACTGGAACGGTATAATTCTGTGTAGATTCCTGCATCTCACCCTGTTAACTCTGCACCGGACAACAGTCACTGTGTCCAGCTGACGTCTTGATCCATGTAACTAGTTAAACACAAACCTGAACAGCCTGACTGTTGCTACTCAAACTGTCCAGCACATTCACTTCAGTGCTCAGGTGTTCTGCAGTAATATCCCACAAAGCTCATGGCAGTGAACATGTGGGTAAAGCGAAACCACAGATTTACTGTGTGAGGCATTTCCAACGACATGGCCCTACAGGTAAAGGTGTGTCGAGATAGACCTCAGCTTTCACCACAGTCGGCACTGATCCAATCACGTCCCACCACTTTCAGGTCAACACTCACCTTCACTGTTGCTGAAGCCTGCCATCAGGTGGTCATCCTCTGCAGCAGCAGAAACCTGGAGAAGTTGGACATGACACTGAAATCTATACCACACAAGTACGACTTCCATGGATTTATATCACCATGAATAACAAAACACAGTGTCCATGAGACGATGGAATGCAGAGTTAATCGCTTGTGATTGTCACTTTCTGACAGAACAGCCTCATGAAATGATATTTTACAATTCTAAATATTATTTGGCACTTTTGAAGTCACATTAATCTGGTCAGATTCCCTGTGTTGTTCCTGTTCACATGTTGCAGGTCTGTCTCCAGCAGTGGGCTGGCACAATGTGCGCCGCGGTGCCCTAAGATGGACATATATTGGGTCATCGGAATTATATTAGACAAACCACGATTAATTCATTTTTTGAGGCGGGGAAGCTCATGGTGTATTCCTAGCGTCAGTTTGCTCTCCTGTGAACTGCATCACTTGGCGTGGCCTGACTGAAGCATCGTGAGCAGACGTGAGACAGCAGGAGCCGTTTCTTGCTGCCGAGGAGGACGCCGTCACCTCGGCAGGAGTTACAAGAAGCGTTGGTACAGACAGACAAATGGCAGCTACCTTTCCACAAGCTGTAAACAATGAGTTCCTTTCACAGTTTGGGAATAACAGGCATTTTTATACATGATCTCCCCATTTTCAGAGGCTCAGAAATAACTGGACATCTTACTCTGTCTCTCCTCAACACACACACACCCTCTGAGAGCATCGGCTACACAAAAATCATTGATAAGACAATTCCATCACCAATCATCACAATCCTGACACAGCTACTTCACAGTTAGCTGCGATAGCTCTGACTAACATTACAGAAACATTCTTTGCCCCTCTGAACAGAACACTTGTACTTTGGTGCTACAACTATATTTTAAATTTGTAAAGAAACGAGTCAACGGAGCTAGCATAATGTCTGCAACCTGGCAATCAAACACCGGAAACTACCGTAAAATCCAGTGTATGTGCACACTAGCAATACCCTTTTTTCTAAAAAGGGGGCGCGACCAATATTCCAGTACACAGTGTTGGGGAGTAACTAGTTACATGTAACAAAATTATGCAATTTAATTACAAAATGTGTAATTGCAATCAGTTACAATTATTAAAAATAAATGTGTAATTACTTCTGAAAATGTTTATGATTACACAGAGGATTACAGCTGAATATTTTCTGTAAGAAGCTTCAGCTATTTGTTAAATTATATTTATTTTGTTGCTTTGCATGTTTTTGATGTGCACTATGCAGTCTTGAATCAAGAACTCAAAAGCCATACAGGAAAATGACTTCGGTAAAAGTCGTCTATTAGAATATAAAGTAAGTCTTTAAGTAGCTGGTATGCACTGTGCTTAAGTACAAAAGTACAGTGAATATAAACGTTCTGAAGTATTGAAAGTAAAAGTACAATTAAAAGTACATGTAAAAAGCACTTAAGTTTGACTTTTTAAAAATTATTAAACAAAAAACCAAGTCATTGGTTAGTAGCCTCACAAATTTCTTCTAGTGTTTATTTAGTAACTAGTATCCAAGATGATTATTTGAAATGTAATGGAGTAAAGTATCCATTTTCTTCAGAAAATATAGTCTAGTAAAACGTGTACAGAAATAGTAGTAGTAAAGTACAGATATCCAAAAAATTACCTAAGCACAGTAACTAAGTCAAGTCAATGTTTACATGGCATCCAATCACAACAAAGTTGTCTCGAGACGCTTTACATTCAGAGCAGGTTTTAAAATATGGGAAGTTTTTGGACCCGACAACTGAGAGCAGTTCCCCCATGAGCAGCACTCGGCGACAGCGGCGAGGAAAAACTTCCTTTACCGGGCAGAAACCTCAGAACAGATCCAAGACTCAAGGTGGGCGGAGGTCAGACAGCACCGGCTGGGTTATATAAATATTTTTAATTAATAGTAATACTACTCGTAATAATGATGGTAATACAGTACTTCTGATGATACTACTGCTACTATATAATAATGATTATCAAAATTCCTTCTATCATCCAATTCCTTACATCTTAACATACTCATCGGTAACTAAGTATTTCTACTTCACTACTACGCAAAACTGGCACAACTTCTTGTCATTTCCAGTCAAGGCTGTTTAGTGAAGTTTGATGCTGTTCTGATGCCTGATTGGCTCTTTGAATTCAAAGCGCCACATCTGCCATTAACACTGCCTGGTTCAAACAGAACAGTTTACAGGTGAAAAAATGCAAGAAATTTAGAAGAGTAATCAAAAAGTAATCAAATGTAATAAGTTACATTGCTTTGATAAACTGAAATAGTTAAATGGGTTAACTAGCAATCTGTAACCCATTACATTTCCACAGTAACCCTCCTGACCCTGGAAGTATAAAATGCAGAGCGACGCACTTTACGGTCTCATAATATTTTACCCACAGATGGCGCTATAATCAACTTAAAGCTTCGTCACAGACATGCGGCTTGTCTGCCAGCGCAGCCGCCGCCGCCACAACTAATGTTACCGTCCAGCAGGATTGTAAAGTCCACATGGCGACAACAGACATTATGAGAAAGAGCTGCACAGAAACTGCACGGCGTGGACTTGAACACAGTGGAGAACTGTTGGACTGACCAAGACTGTAAAACAAATTATTTTAGTTTTAAGTGAGGTGCAACTGTTTTTTTTTGAAATGCTGCACCCGACCAAGTTTGAAAACCAACACAGATCATGTGAGGGTTCGGAATGTGTTTCAAATAAAAAATAAATGTAATTGTATTGAAATAACCTGTATAGACGTTTTTATTTATAATTAGCCATAGAAACCCTTTTTCCCCTCAGAGAAACAGCCTGCGTCTCACGGTAAACACTTTTCTCACGAGATGAGTGTTTAAACAAACAAACCAGGACTTCAAGCACAAACAGCATGAAGACCAACGATGCCACATGTTCATTTAGTCTGGCACTGACTTTTGAACAAACCAGCTGATGAAGCAACTGGCTGCAGATACCACACAGTGCCTTCATTGTGTATTTCACTTGTTTTTCTCTTGTCTTCCTCTGACCTGTACATTGTACAAAAGCCAAGTGATTTGGATTTGTGACATCACACACCCCCTCTGTACTTACATTGAGCTGCTGCATCAGTGCTGAAGGCACCTGTGGGGACACCTGTGGGAGGGAGGAGGAGGAGGGAGGAGGAGGTCAGGACGTTTCTACAATCAGCAGCGTGTTCAGTTACGAGTGCAGCGCGCTGTTCAGAGAGGCAGCTGTCACTCACAGTTCAGAGCAGTTGAACATATTTAGCCAATCATCATAACTCTTCATCAGTATCTGTGTGTTCTGTAACTCAACTTACCCAGCCGGCCTGGTCTCTTCTCCATCACCTGCCAAACAAACAGGAAAGTTCACATTCCCTGCCATCATAAATCATCATCAAGTGTCCAAACTGAAGGGCTGTCAGTTCTCATCAGTAACACTGCTGCAGAGTTCACAGCAGTGGGTTGCAGGAGAATAAATTCCTCTGTGCACTGTATGCACTCACAGCCCACCTGACAGGACCAGAGCTCATACTGTGCAGCCAACAGGGACAAATGTGCCGGAGCCCGCTTCCCGCTCGGAATCTAACGTGTATCAAATTAAAAGAAAATCAAGTATCATCATCAGGCCTCGGCTGTGTTTCCACTCGTCTCTGAAGATCTAACGCACGGTGCAGTTATACGCTAAAGCACAGCGGACACATCTGAGATTTGTTCCTTGGCTCCAGAGTGTTGCTGCAGGCATGGCACGGTGCACTCTGGCTTTGAGGGTTGATTAGACGGTGGCTCCGTTTCTTCACTTGACTACAAACACATTAGCCCGTTACCGAGAGCAGAGACACTAACCTCACGTCCCAGAAACCGAACCGACCGTAGGAGTGCCTCTCCTCGTCACATTCAGCCATCAGGTCATCTCCTGAAAGAGAGGTTGGTGAACTTGTTCAGGAGGAGTTCTGATTTCCCTCTCAAGCCCCGTGTGGTCTTATTAGTTCATTTTCATGTTTTTCAAGCATGTCCTAAATCTGCACAGAGGGTCGGTGTCACAGGCCTCATTGTCACCGTTCAGCAACCGACAGTGCAGAGGTGAAAGCAAAACCTGTCGTTCTGTGGCCACGGCTGTACTGGGATCAGCCCACTGCACAGGAAAATCCCACTGACTGGTTTCCACTGTGGCGCACGACCGAGTAAATACTGGTGTTGTTTTCAAAAAGACGAACTCCTCAATCTAAAGAAATACTGACTTCTCTCCATTTAGGAATTTGTAACATTTTTTGCTTTAGTAAAGAAATAATTGTCAAACATTTTTATGTGATTTATGATATATTAAATTCCATTTAAAAGCTTCTTTACATTTTGATTTAACTACTTGACAATGTAGTGTGAGTGGTCTGAGACAGATGTTCTGACATCATTTTGTCTTTCCCAATACATATTTTCAATACTCAAAGTTTGGTAGCAACCGAGACAGAGTACTGATCCGATACCGCGGCACAAAAATAAAAGACTTTAAAACGTAACGTGTGATCATAATTTAGTAAAATAGGAGATTTAAGTTGAATATTATATATCAAAATCCACTCTGAAAGCCTCAGTCCTTACACTAAAGTAAGCAGGAAGCAGCTCGGTGCAGACCGCCGCGCTCGCTGACACCGGCGTGGGACCAACCAAATCATTTCACCCAATCCTACATCTTATCGATTTGTTTCTTCTTTACGGTCAACCTTTGTCACCATGTGCACGGTTTTATGTTCATGTCCGATGGGAACGTTTACAGCCTGAAGAAAAGAAAATATTAGAAAAATAAAAACAGCTGCTTACACTGACCGGGACACACAAGCTGTGACGTGCTTACCGAGACAAAAACGTCATTACACGGATCACATTACTGTGGACAGCAGGGCGGAGACGGTTCCGAGATTAAAACGCGTTCCGGGTCCAATCGAGTCGAGTTTTCCCGCCGTTTGACGGTAATCCCCGCGGGCCGTTTTCACGTTAGTTTGACGTGATTTGGCAGAAAATGGCGCGCAAACGTCGTTCGGTAAACCACGTCAGGAACAGTTAGCACGGCGCGCCAAGCTAGCAGCCGACGTCACCGTTTTCTCATGATACCTGTAGTTTTGTGCTGTGACGCAAGTTACCGCGTCTGCTGCGAAAAGGGTCTGTGACGTCAATGTGCACGAATAACCGCTGACCAGAACGACTCCGAACCGTTTTCCCCCTCACCGTAACAGCTCGCTCGTTTCTGACACAGCGACGACCGAACATGTTCAACTCATCACCCCCTCCTAACCCCATCCTAACCACCCTAACCCCACCCTAACCATCCTAACCCCACCCTAACCATCCTAACCCCACCCTAACCGTGGATGTAGTCCAAGTCTTCGAACACATCCACGGTCCTAACTCCAGCGCCTCCGTTAGCAATGTTAGCAATGTTAGCATTTAGCTGCAGCGGCCAGGCTGCCATAACGGAAAACGTGGTGCCCAATGTGGAAGGACATTATTGCTTCAGGTGTCAAATAAAATTATACATACGTTACTTAACCACGGGGCTCATGGGCACGGCCCCATCGCGGATCGGTTGGGATTCGGCATAAATTAATCGATTATCAATAATTACCTGCTGCTCCGTCGACACTCCTGCTGCACAGCCAACAGCGTCAAAAGGAACTCCACGCTGCCGGAAAGTGATTTATAGTAGGCGGTACGTCATTTTAAACCACTTTACGACCAAAGTTTACGACGACTAGTTTTTTTTTTTTTTTTTTAAATAAACTTTATTTCACAATTCAGTTAACATTTTAAGTTTAGAATTCAGTTTACAATTTCAAGTTCATATTATAAAACTGACATTTAGATTCTTAGAACTGTTTGGAGGAAACACAAGCCTGCACCTGGAACCTCGCAAGCCAACAAGGTATAAGGAACAGAAAAATAACAATAAATATACTTATAGGAAATTTAAAAATATAAATACATAAATTTAAAAAATAATAAATTAAACAAATAAATTATAAATTATAAAGGGAGGGGTGTGTGTGATATTTTAACAAAGTGTTTCAAGCGTATCAAAGGACCATAATTTAAAAAAACAAGGGACTTCGACATAGTTTCATACAGCTCACCTAATGGCTGACTCTCTCCCGACAACACTTTTAGAGATGTTAGATAGTTCTTGATCTCCTTCTTAAAACAAACTATGTTGGGCCTACTGTTTTTCCATTTATTCTTATGTATATGATATTTTCCCATAATGATAATTATATTAACCATTTTGGATATTTCCTTTGACAGTCCATTCATATAGATCATCACATGGAATTTGATAAACAAGGAGAAATTGATTCCAATATTTAACCAGCGGTAGACATCTTTCCAAAAAAGTGTTGTGACTGAACAAGAAAAAATTAAGTGTTCTATAGTTTCATATTCTATCATACAAAATACACAAGGATCTACTTTGAATTTAAACCTTTTCTTTAGAGTTTCAGCAGTAGGGTAAATATTGTTTATTATTTTAAACTGAATTTCTTTTATTTTGGGTGAAATTGGCCATTTTAGATAGATACAGTAGTTAAAGTCATAACATTAAGCTTCATTTCACCTATTTTTAAATCAGGTAGTTTGACAGACACATATGAGTTTGTAAGGATGTTTTTTATCATTTGTTTTAAGGGAAATGGAATGGCTCTATAGATTTGATTGAGTTCTCTAAAAGAGCATTTTAAATCAAACTTCTCTACAAGTGAATTCATTTGTAGTAAATTGCCATTTTCGTCAACCAAGTCGGTGACAAACAGAATATTTTTATCATACCATTCTACGACGACTACTTTTGCTTTGATGGCCAATCGGAAATCCTGGACAAGTCCAGTCAAAGTTCGCCCTCAACCCTAAGCTTTATGTTTTGTTTGTTTGTTTAAAAAACTTGTTTAAAATCGACAGAGTATACAATACAGAAATACTGTGTACATGAATAAGATAATAATACAAGTTTTTCACAGTTTTTCAAACATTTTCCAGGGGGGAGATTTAAGGTGCACATTAAATGATAATATTATGATTGAAACCAGCATTACTGGTGAAGGCAGATTCTAATGCAATGAGACCAGGGGTATTTACTATGGGTCATTTCCCTGGTAGATCGTGCACCTTCTGTAATAATATGGTGAAAACTGATAAATTCAGGGATATGCACACAGGAAAGGAGCACAAAATTAGAATCGATCACCTGTAACACCTCTTATATGATTTACCTGTTTATCTGTCCATGTAGCTACATAGGTCAAACATCACGAAAATGGAAGAAATTCGGATCAGAACATAGGAACAGTATCGGGCGAGAATATATGACCCCCCAAGTGGCACGGCATTTTATGGAACGCAGCCACAGAGAGGGGGATCTGAAGTGCACTGGGGATGAAAAAGTGTGGATGAACCGTGGAGGTGGCATCATGGAGAAACTACTCTTACAACGAGAATGTTACTGGATTCATTGTTTAAGAACTCTTTATTCGACTGGCATGAATGAAGAGAACAATTTGGTCCCCTTTCTGTAGTCTCAATTTACACTATAACTTCCATGTCTCTTTACACCTATTCAAGCTTGATGGACCCATTACTTTTTCAAAATTGGTGTTACAGAAACAACATGCATTAAACAAAAATCTTCAAGAATGATTGAAAATCCCAAAATTCAAAGCATTTAAATCAGTAACAAAGCAACCAATTTAAGAAGGGTTAGATAATATTGAGTAAAAATAAAAGTGAAAATTAAGGAAAATCTTTAAATTATTAAAAAAAAGCCCTAAATACATTTGAATTTTTTTTTTCCAATAAGCTGGAGTCAGCAGCATTCGTTCGTTGCCGATTCTAAACACAACATTCAAACTGGGCCCCTCCTCCCGGCTCAGCTCTCCAGAAGTATCACAACTTAGCATGTACTACATGTACTGCTATACTGCTTACGTAACGTTCCACAGCAAGCTACATTTGAATATTACATTTGTTTAATGGCGAGCGTTTAGCACCTACCTGTCCATCACAAAGCAGCCCAGCTCTGCATGGCTCCTCCCAGCCTCTCCTTCAGTGCTCCAAAACGGCTGGAAGCCAAACTGAGACTCACTCTTGCTCTGGAACAAGTTTTATGTGCTTGCTCACTAGAGCTGTATGTCCTTTACTTTGTGCTACGTCCACATTCGTGACTGTCTCCGGTCTGGACGGCGTCCAGTAGCTGTGCTCCACTGCTCTCCCCCTCACCTGTGCGCTGTCATTGGCTGGGGGAAACGCACCAGTTTACTGCCGTCACACCATCTACGCTTTGGAGAAGCACAGTCAATTGCGCGTCTACATCGCTCTTTACGGGAGCAGGTTCTGAGTCAGCCAAAACATCAAGATACAGGCAGAGGGCGCTGTGTCTCCATACACAGTCACCACCACACATACACAGAGGCCCAGAAGTGATGACTGAGCAGCGTTACTTCTGTCTCTATTTTATTTTTTAGTAAAATCCTACTGGCTCCACCTTTAAGACCAGGTGTAAAAGGGGTGTCAAAGTATTCATCCAGTCATGATGTGGGATTGTTGTATGAACAGTACATGACCTAAAGCTGTAATGCCTTGTTTTCCACTAACATATTTAACTAGTGTTCATACGGAGATCAAATAATGCCCCTGCAAGACAATGCATTTCTTTACAGAAGGATAGAAACGTAACGAGCTGAATCAGATTCATGATGTGTTAAAACTAAAACTTCTTCTGTCTAACCATACATTGTCACTTGACAAACCGAATGAGCAAGTGAATTGAAGAAAATAGTCTGTTAACTTTAGCAGCTTGTTAGCTAAGCTAGCACACTGTCATATGGTCCCTCCAAAATTCACCACCAAAATGTTTCGGATGTACTCACGGTAAATTCTTGACTGAAATTTTACAGAGAGGAGAAGTTTCTCAGGCACATCAGATATCAGGGAGATTCTCATAGGAATGAATGGATTTTCAGTTGAGTCGCCATCTTACACATACATCAGTGGAGACAGCAGTAGACAGCGAAGAGTCAGGATGAGGTTGAGGCTCAAATTTGGTCAGTTGAACTCACAGAGTTAGGCTTGAAAATGAAACAGGTTATAGAGGAGAATGATGTCTGCCTCTCTGTACCGACGTATCCATTTATGTGTGTATTAGACATCTGCTGTGTCCTCGCCACAGTGGACCCGGGTTCGATTCCCCCCTCATTCATTCCCCCTCTCTCTCCCCTGTTTCCTGTCTACTCTTCAGCTGTCCTGTCCAGGAAAGAAAGGCACAAAAAGCCCCAGAAAAATCTTTAAAAAAAAGACATCTGCAAGCCTGTCAGACCCACTCAGTCAGCTTCAGCAATCTTATTTAGATTAGATTAAATTAGAGTAGAGTAGATTAGAGTAGATTGGATTGAACTCTGTTGTCAATACACGTAGTACAGGTGCCAAGGCAACCAGTACAGTTTGGTACTTTTGGTTTTGGCTAACCAGAGGTGCAGAGCAGTAAGTGCAAATATACATAAAATACCCTATGAATGTGCAATGGATATGTTTATTGTAAACATTAGCGAGACTGATGTAAAGGCAGCCGTGACTCAGTAGGTAGAGTGGATCATCTGCCAATCAGAAGATCGATGGTTTGATCCCCAGCTCCTCCTGGTTTACATGTCGAATTGTTCTTAGGCAAGATACTAAACCCCAAATCGCTCCTATGGCTGCGACATTGGTGTGTGAATGTGTGTGTTTGAGTTCCTGACGAGCAGGTTGGCTCTCTGTAGAGAAGCCAACGTGCCATTAGTGTGTGAATGTGTGTGTGAATGGGTGAATTTCGACTTGTGTTGTAAAAGCACTTTGAGTTGTTGAAAGACTAGAAAATGCCGTATAAATACAGTCTGTTAACCATTTACCATGTGAAACAGGTTTATACAGTATGGATATGTTAAGGAGGACCTTCCCGAATACCATTGTAGGGTTTCGAGACCTCTTCAGTTTTCTTTAGTTACATTAACTTCAGGAGATTTTCTTTTTTATCAGCCAGTAGCATGGACAGCAGCTCTCTTAGAGCGAGTGTCCACGTAGCGTTTTTCTCTGAGCTTCAGCATAGATAAAGCGCAGCACCCAGTGTCTTTTTTTCCGAGTGCTTCAAAGTTCAAAATTTCTCAACTCTTTGGAAAAGCGCTGGTGACGGCACCGGCGCTGTTTTCAACAAGCAGTATATCGTTGTATTGTTTTGGTGTTTCAGCGAGTGGCAGATAGGTCAGGACTCAAAGATGGAGGAGAAGCTGGTGTTGGCCGTTGCTGTGTACCCGGAGCTGTCCGACAAAACTTTTTTTCTTTTTCCACCGTTATCAACTCACCTTTTGTCGATTATAACATGCACTTTAACTATACCTTACTGCCACCCTGTGGTGTAAGTTAGTCACTACATACGTCTTTTAACTGCTGGTTTTAGTCTGTAGGTTCCTGAAGGCGCCGTCCAGAGGGCAGGAGGTTAAACAGTTAGTGAGCAGGATGGGAGCTGTCCTCCGATGCTGCACGTTCACTGCAGGCAGCATTTCTTCTGAACATCCAGGGAGCTGGACGCTGGTGATGTGTTGGGTGGTTTTTAGGCCTATGATCAGTTTAAATCCTAGCTGCGAGGGTGTGTTTGTGAGTTTGTGTGTTTCAGGGCTCTAGGCTGTAATTGTTGATCTGTCTGTTAACGTGTAAGTCTGTATTTATACGAGGTGTGATTTAAAACTTTGGAGAATGTCCCTTTTACACACGCAACTTCATGATGGACCTGAAACTTCAGTTTACAGCTCAGAACTAGGGACCGAACTTTATTTTGGGGAACAGAAAGAAGTCACAGGGAGACAAGCCTGACGAGTAGGGGTGAAACGGGGTGACTCTGCTGTTGCTGGTGAGAATTTAACGTTTCCAATGAGCTCCGAGTGAGTATTTCATCATGGTGGAGCACCCGCCGGTCAGCGTTCCACACTTAAGGTTGTTTGTGCTGAATGTTTTTCCTAAGATGCCTCAAACTGTCACAGTCATGTCTAGACATGAAGTTTATTGCACCTGGTATCTGTCTTTTTGTCTGTCTCTCTGTCTGTCTGTCTGTGGGTCCACCACTGGAGACCTTAACATCTCAGCAACTGTGACATGCTTTGTGATGAATTTGGATAAAACTCCTGCTCCCCTGACGATGAGTGATAGTACTTTGGTTTTGTGACCAAATAAAACAAACTTTTATTCCCGTAGCCTTGGTTGTGTAAGCTGCTAGTTAGCTCATGTTAGCATGCTGAACCAAGATGCTAACATGATTTTATCATCTCATAAATGTGGGCTGGTTAGCTTTGTGACAGTGAGTGTTGTTACATGACAACCACTCCATACATGTTACACTTTACGCTTTACATGATTATAACATGTGTTATAAACCACAGCTGTATAAAACTTTTTTACTCAGAGGAGTTTTTTGTGCGTGATATTTTCAGAGAACATTTCTCTGAAGCTCTGTGTATCTCCACCATCATGAACTGACAGCTTGACCTCTGACATTAGCACCAGTGCGAGTCTACACCTTTTAATCCATATTGCGTTTGTTCTTGTTTTGACTGTAGTGACATGAAACGCCGCCAATCAACTGATGTCTGACCCTCCGATGCTGATCTGCGATCTGCCTCTGCTGATAGATCCTGACAGATTGAATGTCAAAGAAAATGATGTCTTGTTTTTATTATTTTAAATTTGCAATTGTGTGTGTTTTTGCTGTTCAGGTGTCTGTAGATGGATTCAGCTTGTTCTCACACTGCAGACTTTAAGTGGTTCATACAAATGTGTGTGTGTGTGTGTGTGTGTGTGTGTGTGTGTGTGTATAGAGGTGGGAAGTATCATTTTAGACACACATCACTCAGTCTGTGGTGACCTGACCCAAACCCAAACTAAGCCTGACTGACTCTCCTGTCGTACGAGAGCAAAGAATGTTCGTCTGAAATGTTTCTTTCTTTGTAATGTCCATATTTGACAAGAATAAACAAAGAGAGTAATGTTTTATTTATGATACTTCTTCTGAAATTATTGACTTGTACACGGGTACAAACATCTGTCCCAGCTTGGGGGATACCAGCAGTGTGAAAGCTGTGAAGCGTCATTCACGTGTGGACATTTGAATTCCAGCTCAACACTACGTCAGCTATCGCTCTGAATGGATTTTTTTTTTTTTTTTTTGACAACAGATATTCAAAGCCCTACTGCCATCTCTGCTCACTTATTCATCTCCACCTCAATTCCTGTCACTTCTTGATTTTATGTTTTAAAATAAAGACAAAAGTAACAAATTAAAAAAGTCTGTCTCCTCTGGTGTCTGAGTTGATTTTGATAATCCTTGTCACAAATTAAATCTACATTAAAAGCAAATAGTATGAAGGCCACAACCTGCTTTATATGAAAAGTGTCCTGAGACAACCTTTCAGGGCTAT
>JAQLOL010000008.1:25131614-25141831 GCA_029783665.1 Naso thynnoides
GTCTAGTACAGAGCCAAGGAGAGGTCTAGCGTGCTTTCGGACCACCTGAATTACAATATTGTACAAGGTTAATAGGGGATTTTTGCCCAATGAGACCAAAAATAAACCCCAACTTTAATATTTTCACTTGTACAACACTGAATAATTCAGTTATATACACAACAATAATAAAATTGCGTCATTTGATCTGTGTCCAACTTAAGGACATTTGAAATACAACTGACACGAAAAGAGAAAGTCACCATTTCTGTTTCAATTAAAACCGATTTACTTACTTTGGGTAATGTCATACAAACACTCTGAAGTACAAGTTGAACAATACAGTCAACAATGCCAGCCCTCTACCGAAGAGTGCTCACAGGTGAAAGATATGGTGGAAAAAATACTTCTATGTATTACATCTTTAAAACATAAAACAAAGAAAAAAACAAGACAACTGATACTTGGCTTAAAAACTTTCCTTACATTCTTTTTAACAAATAATTTAGGAAGGTTTTGCATTGCAAATGTTGACATGTTAAGCCAATAAATGAATTCCCAAAGGTCAGAGCAAATAACACTAAAATCTTATCTAAAAAAAACAAAAAACAAGAACAAAAACGGTAACAAAAAAAAAAAAAAAAAAGGAGAAGATGGTATTCAATATTAGTTTGAACAGTTCAACAAAACATCTCCTGGATCACTGACCAGTTTTAAAACTTTACAGATTGTGATTTTAAGTGTGTTTTAAATTACACATTAATATTAATAAAAACAGAATACATGAATCTATTAACAGCAGGTTTCATGAATATTTAAAAATGTCCCTTCACACAGTTATTCCAGATTGAAAAGCATTTTTTGGGAGCAGGTTGATGCAGAATTGAGTTGCAGCCAAACCACATTCACCTGATGCCTTAATTTACCTGCCGTTCCAAAGCTGAGAGTCCTGGACCGTCACTGCTCATCTACATTATTAACACAATTTCTCAGCACATCAGTCTGGTGAAAAATACACTACACTGTGTCTGAGCGTTCAGCTGTAAAGTTCTGCAGTGACTCTACACATGCTTCTGCTTCAGAGTCCTTCAAGATTACTCCATACTGTCGGGGTCTGCCTGGGCCATGTAGGCGTCCAGCTCAGCATCCAGGTGACCTTTGGTCTTCGACATGTAGGCATCCAGCTGGTTGTCTAGTTGTTCACGGGTCACAACTGGACGGTTGATACCTCGACCCCGTCCTCGACCACCTCGACCAGCAAAACCACCGCGGCCTCGCAGTCCGCCGCGGCCTATCCACGGAAACGCAGCAATGGTGACCAGACAGCATTCATCGAGACTCAACATTCAGTTCAGTGGGTTTGAGTTGTTAATTTGCTATTTTTATGAAAATTCAGATTAAGAAAAAAGTACAATCCTTTTTTGCACACTTAAATGATAAAAAATAAACCACGGACACCTTTACCTCTGGCTACTCCCCCTCGTGCTACTCCTCGGGACAGAGCTCCTCCTCTGCCGGGAGGTCCTCCGCGGTGGCGGCCTCCTCTGCGCATTGCCAAACGGCCAGCAGAGCCACGGCCTCGCATGGGGCCACCAACAGACACTCGCTTTCCTGTGCAACACAAGCAGGGATGCACGACATTGGACTTTCGCGTTGATATCTGAAATGCTGATATTTTACTATTCATTTGGCAGATAGTCGACACAGATACCGATATATGTATACTTTCTCCCACGCCTAACTGCAGAGATCATCAAGTCTCTTCTGCAGTGGAATTTACATACTGTGTTGTTATGCAGACTCTTCTGTATTGGCCTGCCGGCAGATGCAGGCATAAAACCCAAAGCTTAAAATGATGTAACATTCATTTTTTGTGCAAAAGAAAAAAAAACTTGAACTTTCATTACATAAAACACGTCATATATATTTATGACAATTGCTTTAAACAAAACAAGTAAAATTCATCTTACTTCAAACTAGATGATGCTCTACATGAGACAATCGGAACAAAACCCACAACCGGGACAAAGTCAGTGAACATAATGTCTGTCCACGGGGAATTTGTGAAACATGGCGTCGACTCAGCATTTAATTAGAAAACAGCAGCCTGTTATTTTATCAGTTATTATATCGGCAGATATCTGCGTGCTGGCCAATATCCTATGTTTAATTTTAAAGCCAATATCGGCTGACACCAATAACACCTTGATAGTGTTGTAAATTGCTAAACACAGTAGCATCATTACTGGTACAAACGGTAAAACAGGATGAAAAGTTCACAGCCATGACAGTGGAGCCCTGCCCCGATATGAACGCATAGTGTGAGTCAGAGCCATATTCCTAATGTGAGATACTGTGTGCAGCTGTGGATACACACCTCTAAGGGAAAGAGCTCCCCTCACTGCACCTCCTCTGGCTCGTCCTCTAAGACCTCCCCTGATCATCCCCCGCATCGCTCCTCTTCCTCCAACAGGTCCTCCACGCATCAATGCCCCGACGGGCCGGCCCAGCCTGGCCTGGATGTTACTCTTCCCCAGGCGCTGCTTCAGGCTCTGACACAAGTCATTCACCATGACAGTACGACATAATGAAATTGCACAAAGAAGGACACAAGGCACACAACTCTGTGCTGAAGTCAACCTACAGACATGATGGCGCTCAGAGATGGCCACAAGACAAAAAAATTATTTGAATACGGCAAATCTGTCGAAGCACTGATGGTATGAACTCAAGGTCTTTGCAAAAAGTTACACTAGGTTTAACTGTTAATTTAACACAACACAGCCAGTTTGCATAATTCAACATTAACCCAACAAACTTTGAGCTGATACACTACTATGAATTTTGAAACAAAAGTGGTTGAAGTAAAAACCCTTATTTGGGGGATAATGTTGCATTTATTCAAATATAGGCAACTGTAGAACGTTAAAAAAAACCCCCAACCCTAAACCACATCCTTGGTTTAAGTGACTGACATGTTAACAAACCTTATAGATGTGCGCGCTATTTCACAATGTTCAAAGTCAGTTTTACTACTACCCAAACTGGGAAAATAGTTACAGACACTAATTAAAGACGCCACTGAGTTGTAATGTGGGATCCGTTTTGGAGCCAAAGCATATTGGGGACCAACAAACTGGATGTGTCAGCTCCTTCTCTACGGAGACACCAGTTGTCCCCCTTCCCCTCTCCCATTGCTCTCCCTTGCTCTCCCATTGCTCCAGTGTAACCGTGCCTGAGCACGCTTAAGCTACCTGACCTACGGAGTGCGACCTGAATTTTCAAGTATTGAACCATCATCTTTTTCACCTTGTTAGAAAGTTTTTAATTGTTCTCTGGTATCCACAATCTAAAAAACAGACACAGATTTTTCAACTGCTCTTTATCCGAACTTTGTACGCTGTTGTCTGCCCGAATATGAGGTGAATCCATCCAAACAGTCACGGCGATACTGCGTTCTTAAGCTCCTTTGGGTGCAGGGTAGGTAGTAAGGTTTACAGGAGCTGTTCTGCTGAAAAATGCTCCCTCATTTCATGGAATTATATCAGAAATATTGACCTAAAGACTCTGTATTAACTCCAGTTTACTTATTTAGAAAACCCTTTTCTTTCTTACTTCAGAAGATGTGTTGGCTGGTATGTGTCAGCCTCTCAGTGGTTCAAACAATAGATTACAAATAAACAACATCAGAGATTGACTAAATATCAGTGTGTCCAGAAGTTGCAATAAGGTTATCAGGCTGGTTAGTCAAAATAAACCCAATTGCCGACCCTGATCTTAGCATCACTAAAGCGTTGTCTGCACATACACAGGCATCTTAAGAATAGTGACATTTCCTGTACTTTGGCGAGAAGCTGAAGATATTTTAAGGAGAGCTATTTTGCTTCCCTGACCTATGAATGTCGTTACAGTGTCAGACACTCGTGTTAAATGATGCTGAAGTGTCACATAATGAGAGTCGAGCATTTGGAAGTGAGCCCTGCAGGCTGATTCAGTCGGCTCTGCTCACTGTGTTTCAGGAGGCTGTTTTTAACTCTGTTACACAGTCATTAATGTGTGCTGGACTGCCCTGTGTGGGCATGTCAGCTCCACGCACACAGCACTGTGCCTGTCCTTTACGGTGACGTCCCATGGATGGGGTAAACGGGGTTTTTGGCTACAGACAGCAAAGTGTGTGCAGGTATTTCCCGTGTTTGATGTCGCAGGGTGCTCCATTTCTCTCCTTTGTGTACAAGCAGGATATGTTCAATGGCAGATGTGTCCACAACAGTCCTGGGTTTCACTTTGCTATGAGGACTGTTGACATGTTTACACATGAATGTAAAGTTACTCTTCCATCTATTGAGGAACAGAGGCATCAGAGTGCACCGCGGAGGTCACTGCTGTTACTTGTTGCTGGCCTACAGGAACCACTAAGTTACTTAAGTCCGATCTAGCTTCTGATTGGCCAACATGGCTTCACCGTCAGGATCACGTCGCCACTTGTTGGTCTGGCCTGCTCCTGACAGTGATTAACAGCATGTTTTTTATGATTTCAGGTGGTCAGAGATTTGTTTACAACAGTGCTTTTTTTGGATGGGAATTTTTTTTTAAATGGAGGAAAAACCTTGTTTGTAAAAAAATCCCCATGTATGTGTGGACTTGGCCTAAAAAAGTCTTGGCTCAGACTTTCATGTTATGGACAGCAAACTTGTACGACCTCTTTCAACAAACACAGCATTAGCGCAGGTCAGTGTACAGCTGACAGCCTGGCTCTGCAGAGCAAAAAGGTCCAATGACACAGCTGGTTTGACCTTCGTCCTCACCTGCTTGTGATTCAGAGCAGCTTGCACCGAGGGCCGGTTCTCCATCTGCTGGGCCAGCCGGCGGTTCCGGGCACTGGCCAAATGCTGCTGTTGCATGGTGGCTCGAATGCTTACGGCGGTGGGCTGCTTGTTCTTCAGCATGTTAGTGAAGCTTTAGAGGTGGGAGGGAGAAAGAGGGAGGAAGTGAAAGAAGGGGATAGGGGACATACAGAGGAGGAGGAAGCAGGGTTCCACATCAACTCATTTCTCATATTATGGATGCGGCCACTCAGACTGTGGTGGCTCTTTTGTCACTAAGACTTGTTCCACTTGTTGGCACTCATTTTCTCTCTCAATCAAATGACAATCCAGAATGATTTAGCATGTGTTCAAATCAGCACACAAAAGAAAGCAAAATAAGACAGAAAAGAAAGTGCAGACAGAGACTGAAGGACAGATTCAGAGAGGACATGCCAGAGGAGCACAATTTGCCACTTACAGGCCTCCAGCTGACGGGCTGGGGTGTCATCGTGCCACAGCAGCAGAGGCCCTGGACGAGAGGAGTGCTTGGCCACCCGGCCACTTACAGCATGGACCGTGACTTATGGTTACACCACTGAGTGACTCAGAGCGGGGAAGGAGAGATGGGAGGGGGGGGACAGGAGATCTTTGTCACGTCCAAACTAGGACCGGGTGTCTGGTCTTTAGTAGACTTGAGCAGAGAGAAGAGAGACACTGACAGAACAAGAGGATAAAAGGAGAATGTGCTTCACTTGCGTAGTTTGAGAGAGAAAGTTAGAGAGGCACAGAGCGTTAAGACGTGCCCCATCTCCCTGGTTTAGCTTGAGCCTTCCGCTCCCCTTCAAGGCGTACACTTGATGTATACCGTGCTGTGTACATAACAGGGAGCAGGAGTGCCAAGGCATCTGAAGGAAAGTGGTCTGGTTCAGCAAAGGCTAACCAAGGCTTACCAAGTATGACCACTACCCTCTCCTCTTGTCTACATGTGTGCACTGCTCACACCAGACATTTGGCCTGTGTAAGCACCCTCTACTCCACATTACATTCACAATTATCTCTGCTGGTGCCTCAAGAAATGTCGACAGGACCACCACAGCTGGGTGAGCAGTGCACACACTAGGGACAGTCAGAAGAGCATCCATGTCAGGTCCCGTCCCCAACAGTAGCCTTCCGCAGGGAGCACTAGAGCCTTCACAAGTCAAGGCTGAGCCCTTGCATCTGGTTTCTAACTGCTGACAACGTGCGTGGCGCCTCACCGCTCATTCAGGGACACTTTGGTGGTGCTTTTCAGAACAACTTTTTGGGAGGAGGCTGCGCTCATTTTGACAGGCTTCACTTGCAGGCTCCTGGAAAAAGAACAAACAAGTAAAATAAGGTCAACTGTTGGTCACAGGCAGAGAAGTAAGCACCCCTTCGACTGCAGTATGTTTCAGAGTGGACCTTTGACGCTACAGTACATCGTATGTTAACACACGTTGGTATGATTTAGTTTGATCTTTTAAGGTTGCTTTTGACAGCTTTTCCCATTTTGACGGTGGTTTCAGGTCATCAAAAAGTCCCAATTTCTAGCTCTCTTAACTATTTTTAAAACGTCAAAAAAACAACTTAGCAAACATTTGGGAGGCAGATTTGTCAGTCAGCACTATTTATTTTGATGTGTTAGATACGCCACCAAATGTTACATATGTTCTGCTGCTTATCCAATTTAACTGCTGGGAGAAAGTTAACTGCACAATAAAAGTAGTCTTTCACATGAAACACTATTAGGATGTAACTGTTACTGGTTTCACGACTACCTAGCTAAAATTCCCGATGGTTTGTATTACCTCAGTAATTTTATATCATCATTAAAATCGCAGGTAATTATCATGGTGTCAAGCTCATGGTAAAAACGGTCAAAAATCAACTAAAATTGGCTTTAGTGTCCCTGACTGAGGCGCACATGTGTGGCGGTAAGCAGTGATAGCGCCACTCAGGATATTTTTCAGCAGTCTAAGAGGACGAAGTTTGGAGTGTGAGTGTATTTTGGGTTTTATGGGAGTGCTGAGGGGAAGTTAACCGAAGACGGATACCCTGTCTGCAGAAAGTGCAAGAAGAAGGTCACCACTAAAGGTGGGAACACGTCAAATCTGCTCAGCCATCTTCATGACCACCACCGCAACTTTAGAGCGAGTAAGTTACCTGTAACCTTTAGCTCAAAACTTGATGTGTAGGTAAGGAGATTTTCGTGGTTTGTCTGTGTAACTAGCCAACAGCGGATCAATAATGGAAACAATTATGTTAGTTTTGATGGCAACAAAGTACGCTCTCAGTGGAACCTACTCATAAAAAAACTAATAGAACGTATCACGCCGTAGTGGAACCCATGTGAATTCCTTGCAGGTTTGCACATTCTTGATACAGAACACTGTTTAAACCGTCTACTTCCTCATCTGTATGAATTTTCCAGCGTAACTACGATGACAGACAGCATCATGTACTTGACTGGAGTTCATCAAATCTTCGTCTTTGCACTTGATTTGTGGTGAGTAACGTCTGTTAGCATTTTAACTCAGGAATTCACATCTTACAAGCCAATGTAGCAGCTGGAGCTGTGTGGGAATGTTGGACAAGGTAGATTAACTTAGGCATCTAAAAACGCGTCTTACTTTTGGAAGATTTTGAGTGTTTTTATAGCCTGACGAAGTAATACAAAAACCTTATTCAGCACGTTTTAACTGCACCATGGCAGTATAGAGATGGGAATCGCCAGAGGCCCCACGGTACGATTTTATCACCATGTTGGGTATTGCCAAATCATAAATTGTCATTTCATTACCTTTTCAAACTGCAAACATTCCCAAAGTAAAACTCTGTCAGCATAGTCTGTTTCATTCAATATGACACATTTTCCAACCTATTCATCTCCCTTACATAATGTTTTACTGCATTTTTTATTTTCTTATCAATGAGCATTTAGCACCATCTAGTGAACAGTAAAGTCAACTGATTTTTTTAAAATTTACTATCCAAAAGGTTGAGTTTGTATTTGCAATATTTGATTTTTTTTTTTCAATAAAATATAGATACTTGCTGTCTGTGAATTGATACAATCACATAACATACATGTGTTATTTTTTCCCCACCCGTTAACCGTGATAATCTTGCTCACTGTAACAGTGATGTTAAATTTTCATACCTCTGAACACTATATGATGTAGTTTAATTATTTTTCTGTTTCAGGGTGATTCAAACACTTAAAGATATTCAGACATTTTAATCCTCTTGAAAGCCTTTGTGTTAAAAACCCTTTTTTCTGACAGCACCTGGACTTAAGCTTGATTTTCTTCCACCAGTCGGTGCAGTAACCTGTTCCTGAAGTTAACCGACCTGTCCCATCAGGTGAACCTGGTTACCTGACAGAGTGGACTCTGTCCTGGCTCCCGGCAGAAGGTCAGGAGACATGTTCACCAGCTTCACCAGCTGCCTGTCATTAACTTCACATTTTATCACCAGACTCTCTCTGTGTGTGTTCATCATAACCCTGAACACTTGGATGAGCTCTGGGACGTTAATAAGACCGACAGACTCGATAGTCGAGGCACATAAAGAAACTCGTCGGTGACAAAACTTCACTGAGCTGCTGGTGAAACAACTTAATACAAGAACAACGAGTAACGTTACGTTACCCTCTTCAATGTTTAACAGTTTAGCTGTGACTCTGGGGTAACCCAAGCGGCAAACATTTGGGTATAATTACTGAGGAAGCCCGACTACAATTCTACTGTCTTTGTCAATTTCGGCCATTTTTACTTACAGTGAATGTTGCGTCGGCGGGTCGAAGCTTTGGAGCTAGCAAGAGTTAGCTTCAGAAGCTACCAGCGCGGTGACGTTAACGTAAGTCTGCCTGTGTGAGAGGTGTCCTTATATTCTTCTGTGTGAATATACTAACTTCCTGTTTCGGGAAAAGAAAAAAGAAACACGTATATTTAAACTCAGGTCCTTTTAGAGTAACTACAGATGTCTGCGACGCTTGGTGTCGCGTCCCCCTAAGATGGTGCTGCTAACTAAAATGGAGACGGCCCTGGTTGCGGTAGCGGCGGGGCGTTTCTGCCGCAAACCGCCTCAGCGCCCACGCAGATCATTGGTTTGCGTCGTTTGCGTAGATTTTTTTTTTTTCTTTTCTTCTTCCTCTGTTGACTGTGATGGCGGCTGGCACCGTTAAAAGTGAATTACCGCCACCTGGTGGATCATTTAGTTTCGCTTGGTCCCGGAGCGGACTGCGGGGGTGCTGAGCTCATTAAAAATCACATTTTAAAAATGTCTGACTGACTTGCAGCAGTAACAGACCGGAGCTCAGGTCACAGGGAGTCCGAGCAGCTCAGCGGTCTTTGAGTTTATTCCACAAACTGGGTTAAGTGACAGAATTTGAACTCTCATTCACACTCCGGGCCGATAGGTGGCGGTCATGCATTTCTTTGACGCTGGTCGCCCGGCGCTAAAAAAAAACAGGAAGAAGAAGCAGACGCCCCTTTGTCACTTCCTGTTTGGTTGCGTTGTTCATGGACAGAAATGGCCTCGGCGGCTTTGGTAGAGTCGTGTCCGGGTAAAGACGCGGTCGCAGAAGGACTTCTCGATCTCCTCAAACCAGCCATCCAGCAGCTGGACTTGCATGTGCACTCGGTCAGGTAAGTGTGGTCACCTGGTGGCGTTTCATCCCTCACCGCCGCCGCCGTCCGTCCGTCCGCGCCGCCGCTCTCGACTGTCTTGTGACTTTGCAGAGCACGTCGGCCCCGCGGTGTTCAGCGTTAACGTTACTTTGTTGTGATTGGTAACGGAGGTGGTAACGTTACTTTATATGAACCGAGTTTGTTTGTGTTCCCGCGCTCTGCGGTGTGTTTCATGTGTTCACCTGAGGGAAAAACGTCACTGGTATCAATATGAGGAACGCTGGAACGTTCTCCTGAATTAACGGAACATTTTTTCGTTCACTGCAGAGAGAGCCAGGTAGAACTGAGAGAACACATAGACAACCTCGCCACAGGTAAGTGACTGTATGCCGCTCTCATCTTATTATGAAACTAAGTATTGAACTGTAATAACTAACCGATCATTGATGCGTGTTTGTGGGTGTTTCACTTTTTCTCCAGAGTTATGCAGGATAAATGAGAATCAGAAGGTGGCTCTGGACCTGGACCCTTACGTGAAGAAGCTGCTAAATGCAAGAAGAAGAGTCGTGCTCGTGAACAACATTTTGCAGAATGCTCAGGTCAGTGGGACACTCAGATTTCTCAAAGGTGCTCTGAAATGTGGCCTGAGTTCACTCTTATGGAAACAAGTTTCATGTCATTCAGTCACCATTGTACCTCCATAGGCGACTCAAAGCTACGGTCTACGATTTGGAAGCACGGCACTTATTATTAACATCGTTAATATGACCGTTATGGTCCTACA
>JAQLOL010000008.1:25220154-25237189 GCA_029783665.1 Naso thynnoides
CTGCTGGTCACAGGGGCCTAAGCAGACACTTGGTTCACTTATGCCTTGGGTCGGTTCTGGTGGTCTGGAAAAATAAAGGTTCTTCAGACATAAAGAAGAGCGCATTGTTACCTGAATGGCAGAAATTATATATATTTTTTAAATGAAATGAGAAATCTTTCAGCTTGAAATGACAAAATACTGTGAATCAGTATTTTCTGCACTAAAACAAGTCAAAACTTTGGTCTGTTCACACACAAACGAGTCGCTACAACAGAGAACAAGCCTGAACTAAAAGGGTTGTTGACAACAAAGACTGACAGACATCATACTGAGTAAATCTGGAAAGTTAAAGACCTGAAAAAGAACAGATTTTTACATCATATATACCAAAGCGGACAGCCTTGCACACGCAAAGTCTGAACAGGCCTTGGTTAGCGATGAACAGTCCTCTGTGTGGCTGAGGTGGTTTCAGGAATCACTGATCTGCCGTTTGGTGCAAACACTCGAGTAAAATAAGAACCGTTAGCTGAAATTCTTTCACCTCGTAGTCAGAGTTGCACTGGAAATTCAGCGTGCTAAAAGTAGAGACAAAAGACTTCACTGAAGTGTAAATGCAGGACTTTTACCATGAACCTTTCACATTTACTTCTTTTACTGCCATTCCTCCACTGTGCCTCCTCTATGTGCTGTGTGCTCCCACATTTAGGGATTTGTCCACAGATGCTAAAAGAGAAAAAAATCTAGAAAATAAAGTCAAATATTTTCAAGATTTATCTGCTCTTGTTGTTGGAAAACGTAAAAACCATAAGTGACACATTTACTGCACCTCAAATGCAAACTTTGTGCTTTCTTCAAATGAAAAATCAAGTGTTACTCAATGTATGTTGGTCCTTTAACTTGTATTCACTAAGTAGTCTTTATTTTTTGCCTGCAAACTTGACGCTTTAGTTAAGAATTTCAGAACGTAAACCAACCGTTTGTACCCATAACGTAGAACATGTCACAGCCAAACGTTATCACGAGGCAAAACATCTCCAGCCACTCTGCACTGGACTTGAGCAGTGACTCCTCCAGCCAGAGGGGGCGACCTACCAAACTTACTCCCCCCAGAGAGAAATGTGCTGCGTTTAAACTCCAAACAATGACATCTGCTGGACTGAATGATCATTTCAGTTTTAAAAGTTTTCTCTAAACAAGTTGCAAATTATGGGCTCTTAAACTCCACCGAGCCTGAAACCTCAAGTTTTAATGTTTACTGCATGAAATTTAGCAGTTTGTGTATTTCTGGTCTGGTCTTTAATCACCATATTAAGAAAACATCGATATGGGGCTATAGGGAGTTAATCATGTGACTCTTTAAGCCAATCACCTGCCAGTTCCTACGACCTCCATTTTCCTCCATGCTCTGATGGAGGCCACTGTATTGAAATGTCAGCATGTTGATTGGCATGGCCAAAGTGAACAGGTGAAAGAGAGTATCGTCCACCATGTTTTATAGATTCACGTGTGTGCTGTCTGTGTACCGTCTGGTTTAGCACCACAGCGTAAAACACCAGGAAGACGCGTAGAAAAACTGAAGGAAAAACTACAGAAACTATCGTGTTGTGTGCAAAAACTTTGTCTGGAGCCGTCACTGAGAAGCTCAGTCGAAACAGTAAAACTTAAGTCACTCATGTTGGTTAAAGGTTTTTTATTCATATTTGACCATGTAAAGTCAAATATGCCAGGCACATTGACTGTGTATGCATTATTGTGAGTTGCTAGCTGTTCCTCCTCAGAGGTGCTTGGTGCAGGGAGGACAGCGGCGCGCTGTGGGCTAAATCATTCAGTCAGTTGAAACAGTAATTCTGAGTAATCTGTAAGTACTCAAGTGTAGGTCTACATCTAAATTATATATATATTATTATTATTTTATAACACCAAATGAACTTTCCTGAGTTCACCGTGTTACTTATAGGAGCTCTATACAAAATGGATTCATGGCTACAGTGGTCTCCGCCCCCCCCCCCAGCACCTCTGCCCACTGACAGGGCCGTGTTTGCTTTGAGAGGAATTTCAGGCTGTTACGAACCAAAAACCCCTCGCTATTCAAACTACTCAACATTAGATAAAAAGTATAATGACGGAAAGTAATAATAAAAAACTTGGTGACTTAGCGAGTCTTTTTTTTTCACACAGGTGGAATCAAACCCAGGTCCGCTGTGCGAGGACACAGCCTCTGTATATGGGGCGCCTGCTCTACCCACTGAGCCACCGGGCGCCACCGATGAGGCTGAATTTTGTATTTAGCTCCTTTAAACTAAACTAAAAAACTAAAGTGTTAGTATTCTATGATAAATAAGCATTTAGTACAACTTACGTTACCCATTTGACTTCAAGTCAAACTACAGTTTGTTTTTTTTAAGGCAATCGGTTTGAAAGCTTTTTTAAAGTAGGTTAACTAATGAGGATTTACAGTGTGAACCCATAAAGAACCTGAAACAGATTCTTTTATAAACAGGTTCAGGGAAAGTGAAGTTTTTAACTCTTCTGACACTTTATGAGTTTTATCTGAAGGTGGCAAGTTATCGAACACGTTACAAATGATCATGTCACCAATAATAAGTCACCTGCGTGACACAACTTAAAAAAAATCTTAACATCAAAATCTTCATAAGATAGAGAAGATGTGTATGTGAGCAGAAAGTCTGCCATGTATGAGTGTTTGTTGTATTTCTAACAATCCACTGAAAAATATTTACAGGTAATTAAACCCCGGAGAGTGAAATGAACTTTGGCCATGAGGTGGCGCCAAAAGACCGCCTGTTTGGGCTGAGGGCAAAGTGTGAGGGCAGTGCTTCAGTATGGAGGACAGACAGACTGACTGACTGACTGATTTTTGGTCATTTGTATCTTGTGATTGCAATAATTGACACTACTGTGTCACACACAAAAGTCAAATAAAATGACATTTTCTCTTAAAAAAGAGGTAAATTTTCAATTTTCACAAAGCCTCGTTGAGATTCACCAGACTGCTGATATAACAAACAACAAACGGTGTCAGCAGCGTTAACACACCAGCTCCTTCACTCTGACAATCATCGAGCTGCTTGAATAAACGCAGCACAACTCTGTCGTCTCTTCTCCTTTCAGCCCGACCACATCACTGAGCGGTCTGTGGAGCCGGCACCTCTGCCGTCTTGTTTTGACAGCTGTGCTCAGAGTCATGTGGTGCAACTAGGAAGTGCTTTTCTACATTTTTTTTTTTCCACATTTCAAAACTTACAGAGGGCTGCAGCTGGTGGAGTCTGTCCGAATCAAGAATAATCACACTCAACAAAATGTCACATTCCACTGAGGAGTTCTCACGAAGGTAAACCCCAGACAGACTTCTCACCTGATCGTGTGTGACTGATGAATGAAACTAGGACATTTTCTTTTCTCTCCCACAGAAAGTTGTAACTGTAAAAAATACAGGAGGAAACACGAGTCCCACATTTTCCTGCACCTCTTTAAACATGAAGCGACAGAGAGCATCTGGAGAACTAACTGTTGTCTAAATTCAGATCTGCGGTTGATCAGCAGTCAGAAGAGAAGATTAGTGAGCCTCAGCTTCAGACCCGTGACTTTTCACAAAAAAAGACTGAAAGAAAACAAACAAACAAACAGCTCAGTACAACAACACAACTATTCAGGACAATGATTAAAAAAGACAGATATGAAAAACAACAGTACTATCTAAAGGTGCTTTACTTCCCCACAGAGGGCAGCGTCCAAAGTTAGTCAAGCAAAATACTTGCAAATGTTGAAGCCACAGTCAAGTTTGAGAAACAGAGGTATAGAGTCCATGTTTCCAGGAATTTTCCCTTTGTGGAGTGAAGCAAACAGGTCAGTTAAACGAGAGGAAAACACTGAATGATTGTTTTGTCACTTATCCATGACTAACAGATGTTCTTCCTCGCAGCACATGCAAGGATGTCGTACAGACTGCTCGAGCAAGTACCAACAACAGCATCTGGACATGGAGACCCGGGACTTTAGACAGAGGATTCATCCACAGATCCACCCTGAGAATTTTTCCCATATCTTTACCCAGTATACTTGAACTTTAGGACAGACGCAGACAAACACTGGACGCCACTGCACATGGAGCTGAGTGGATTTGGAGGCAGGCTGCGTCAGGACCGTTCCCTCCTGTAAAGACCGCCACAAGACTGAGAGGCCTTTTCTCAAAGATCCAACATTCAGTCTCTAACAGGACAGGCGGTGCTTCGTGACGATATTTAGAGAAAAGCCAAGTTGAAAACCTGACATGACCTTTTAGTTTTATATCCAAGAGCTGCAACAGGATCTCTGTGTTTTGCTCTGAAAGTCAAAAGTCATTGCAACACAAGTGAACAGACACAACAGTCGAGTGGTTTGATGTGACACACGACTTTATTCATTCTAGACTCTGAAAACATCAAAAAGTGGTGCACTGGTTCTCTGAACGAGCTTTAGGTCGATGATCAGCAGATCACCACGCCGCCAGGTGGCGCAGTGATGTCATTTCAACATATAGCATCCAAACACAGCAAGCCCAACGCCACATGAAGAACTGACGAGTGCGCTGACGACAAAGGCAAGTACTTGCAGTCAGCGCGATGACGAACATGGACAGAGTAAAAAATCTTTTGTACATTTGGTCCTGATTTTCTGCACACAAGTTGAATCATCAGTACTCTTTACTAAAACAAACAAAAAAAATCAACCTTCCTGTTTGCGTTTGTGCGTCCCAGCAGCCGCTGAATGACAGCATGCTCGCTGGAATGCAAAGAAACAAAAAACCCACAATTCCGTTCACGACTCACTCGCACCGAAGACTGCTGAGTCCAGTTCCTCCAGTGAACACACGAGGTTCAAAACCACTCGAGTGTGACGTGTCTGCAGCGTCTGATGGGTGTTAGAGAACCGAAAACCAACCTGGCTGATGTGATGCCACACACGCAGGCAGCCGGAGGGTAATCTGATTACTCTGCTACCCCAGAATTATTGAGCCACGGCTTCTCTGTGATGCAAGACAATGATTTCCTGATTGTGTGTGTGTGTGTGTGTGTGTGTGGTGGGCTGACAGAGCAGTGACATCACAGTTTGCCTGTCTGGAGGCTACACGCCGCACGTTACAGCTTCATTTGGACACTGAATGGAAGAAACGGGACAATGAGGATTTACCTCTGAACGTCGTCGTCCTGCATGTTTGCATGTAAATAAGCAGATTAGAAAACCCGTTACACGTACACATGACGAGGAACTGGTTTCTCTAATCCTTCACCCTCTGCACGCGGTGACACTTCTGTGTGATGTGATGCACTTTCACATTATAACACAGTAAGAGCACACACTTGCTTGAACATGATTCGAGTGAATGTGAAGTGTGTCGGCCCGCTCAGGCCCTCTCTCTGTGACAGGCGAGTGTAAACCTGCTGGTGTTTCTGTTGTGAACGCTGCCGACAGCTTCCTCATCATCTGCATCTACATTCATAGATATTCGGATTGTAAATTCTTTATGTAATAATCCAGATTATGATGACAACAGTTTGACATTTGTCATTAGGGAGGTGCTTTAGGAAAAGTGACATTTGAACTGAATGAAATTCTGTTATTGCCGTGAAACAACAGACTCTCCTCTCCTCGTGGGACAGGTTGGAAAGGGAAAAAGATGGATGTCGTTCTCTGCTTCAGACCAACAGTTAGCTAACTCGTCCAATTAATTATGATTATGGTTGTGTGTGTCCTGATGTGGAGTGCAGGACACACAGTAAATAAGAGAGAGCGGACCGGCTGTGAGGGAACACGTGTGTGAGCAGCTCAGCAGCTCCTGACTGGACTGACTGTGCGTACGGTGATGCACCCTGACCACCGACTGACTTGTGACAACTATCAGTTCTGTTTCTATCACAATGTGCTCTGACTCTGACATGTTATATGACCACGAGCCCAGACAGCAGTTTCACGTCTGACACGTGTGCTCATGAGCGTTTTGATGTCATCATGCTGGAGGACATGCGTCTCAGTGGCAGTTACTGGATTTGTTTCAACACCATTATTCTATAGAAACAGTGAAAGAACTGGCTGCTCTGGGTCGGCTCGTACCTTTTGCTCTCAGATGTGCTGACTAGTGAGTGAAATCACGGAGAACATTCAGGAACTTCACAGCCAACTTGTTTAACGACACAAACACGAATCAGCTCGTGTGTCGTCACTGGAGAACCACGGAGGTTTGTTTGTACAGTGTCACAGACAGACAGAGACCGCCCGGCGCTGACCATGGTTACCATGGTGACTCTGGTACCTACGTCTGGTCTTGTGTGTAACATTTGTTCAGATGTGTGGGGGTGTTCAGATGGGGGTGTTGGGTAAATGTCCGTTGGATCCTGTGAGGGCACCGTTACAGACCAGCCCACTGGCCTGTCCGCTCTGCATGGCTTGTCCGTTGCGTTTGCTCAGAAACTGATTCTCCCGGAGCGCCTCCTGCTCCACAGGGCTCCTCCTGTCAGAGTCCCTGCCTGCAGGTCCTGCCTGGGGGCTCGTCCGGCTGCGGCAGCGCTGTCTGATCACATACAGCAGGATGGTGATTAGCAGACTGAGGCAGAGCACCAGCAGAACGGACACAACCACCAGCTCCTTCAGGTAGCAGGGGCTTCGAGCCGCCAGCAGGGGCTCGCCGTCCCGAAAGCCCGACTCCTTCTGCAAAGATTCTTTTGTCCAAAGAGTCAAGTTTCTGCCCGTCTGTCTGGTGGTGAGTTCAGTGTCCCTGCTGGACAGAGTCGGCTCAGTCTTGCCTTGTCTGGTTTCAGTTCTTTTGGGCCAAGTGCCCACAGGGTTGTGCAGTGCAGGTCCAGGCCTGGTCGCAGCCTGCGTGGTGAGTGGGGGGTGTAACTGAGGCCACGTGTAGCTGGTTGGACTTTGAGCCGCGGGGCTGCTCTTCTGTTTGACATGATAGATGGCCATGGTCTGCTGGAAACCGTTCTCAGTGGACAGGCAGAGGTAGTGGCCCAGTGTGGTGGGCGTGGCCACAAAGCTGAGACTTCCGTCCTGCAGGTGCAGGTACAGGTCTGGAGACAGCCGGCTGTTGGGACGCTCCCACGCCTGCTGGGACAGCTGGGATGCTGCAGGACACTGCAGCCGCACGACTTCATTCAGAGACACTGACACGAGCTCACCTGCAGGACACGAGGCTGAGATACAGATTACAGCTCATCAGAAGCCTCAACACACCCACACCTTCACACTCCTCTAAACTACGGCATCAGACACGAAAACTAGCAGCAGCAAAATGACAGAGAGGACAGAGAATTTTCTGAGCAGGAAGAAAATACATCACTGTACACGTTACATGAGCAGCTCAAAAAGACAAAAAAAAAAAAGAAAAAAAAAAGCGCAAAATGCTGCAAGCAGACATTTCTTTGGCACACACTAAAAGTGTTCCAGTGTTAACATGTGTTGTGATTCGAGGGATATGCTCAAACTGCACACACCCGTTTCCTCGGGCCAGTGTGAGGTCAGAAGTGATGGAATCAGAAATGAGAAAGACGTACCTGCAGGCAGTTTGTCTGGACCAAGTCTGACCCTGTGTGTCAGTGAAACACTGCTGCATGCCTCTTCAACGTTCCCTCTCTCCACGTCCTGACCTCTGAGGAGGAAACAGTGCGATAAACAAAAGACGGCTGGTACAAATTTTATGGTATGATGGGTCAGGCTGAGTGTCAGCTCAGGGGAGAAATCACTAAGAGCTCAGTGACGACGTTCGACCTCATGGCTCAATATCATAATCTGGCTCCCTAAAATGCACAACAAGTCAGTGAGGTGAAGTAAAATGGAGGGACAGAGGGCTGCGCCTGCACTCACAGACCTGCAGTTATATTCACAAACTACTATGTGACGGCGGTTTGCTGAGCTCAGGTTTCCTGAGTGCGCGGGGTCGTTAAACGCCCCTCCTTTATAAAGCTTGAGCTCTGAGGCAACGCTGATGCTGAACATGATGACAGCTTGATGGTGAAAAAAAATATGAGAGAGATGTTCGAAGCCTCATCAGAGTCACTGGAAGTGCAGAGCAGAGGCCTCAGCGTGTTTAATGTGTGAGGCTGCTCAGTCACCACACGTAAAGAGAGAAATCGTGGGCCGACGACTCTGAATGAAGCGATGCTGCAGGTACGAAGAGTTCGTATTGTTGCACCAACAGGTGGGTCAGTCGTTTCATGAATCTGTTATTTTTGACTCAGAAGCTGTTTGCTAGCAAACTTCCTGTCTGCGTTAGCTGCAGCTGCTGACATTATCACCTCATTCACACCTGGGGTTACAATGTGATCTGAGTCCTGAGAAGGAAAAACGTCCGTTCATGTGAGGTGTAAACACGTTATGAGCAGTGTGTGACTGGATCCGTCAGACCACATCTGAAGTCTGGTTAGCATTGTTAGCATCTCGTGTTGGTTATAGCGCAACCCGTACAACATGCAGACATCTGCACACACACAGCGCCATCATCCCGCTCTGACCTGGGACGGCTTCGTCTTCACTCTCTTATCCACACAAACAGTGAACTGTTGAGGCATTTACAGTAACAACAGATCAAACTGCAGTGCAACACTGTTGTTGCTTCTGATGGGATCTCAGCGCGGCTAACGAGAACACATTAACAACAGCAGGTGTGAATGCAAAGGTGAGGTCGGAAGGACACAGATCACATTTTAGCACCAGGTGTAGATGGGCTGTGTTGTTCCCAAAATGGCCAAACTGTAGAGTTTGTTTGCACTATGAGAGATTTTCCCAGCATGATGTTGGGACCTGGTGTTACTCACAGACTGCTGTGGGTGCCGGAGGCCTCCACACAGGCCCTGCTGGTGGGGTCCCAGCCACAGAAGGGGTCTCGGGCCAGAACACACTGAGGGCAGGTCCAGTAGAAGGAGCAGTTGGCTGTTGGAACCCTGACCACGCCCCCTGATGTGCCCACATAGATCACAGCCTGCGGTGGGACACAAAGACGTGAAGCTGTTCAAACGTGCAGAGCGTCAGAGAAACAAAAGGTCCCACAGGCGACTTAAACCATCACAACAGAGAATCTTTTGCACTGTCGACACAGAGAAACCACACGGTACCGACGGCGTTTTACGATTGGCTCACAAGCCTTTGACCAGGAAGTCAGCCAGAGCTGAGAGAAGGTCTGTCTAATGACATCATGCTAAGCTCTGCTGACATTAATGACTTTAGCATTATTCAAAACAGCCAGGATCAAATATATTCAACACTTTCTGTCAAGATTTTTCATCTTATTTTAGAACATTTTACTCTGCGCGAGAGAACAACCTCGAACACCAACGTATATGTCAAAGCACCAACGACTACTACACGACTACAACACAGACGTAATGAGAGGACAAGGAACTGAACAAAGAACACACTTGAAAAAACACAAATGCTTGGTCAGTCTTGTTTTTTGGGACCTATATGCACCGACTCCACGTGCACTGCGGTGTGCCGTCACAGCTGCTGCCGACATTTTCAATGACGTGTTTAAATGTTCAAACTGAACACTGATAAAACATCAGTGCAATCATTTCCAAACCCACAACATATTTTTAACTGACAAATATTCTTCCTCATTCCATTTTTGTTGCTGTTTGGCTTTTGAGAAACAACATTTTCATTTTATCAACCTGTTTTCTGCTTAAAGTCCGTTTACACAAAAAATACGATGAATCACTGGAATATGTCGGAGAGCTTCTGCCTCCACTTGCAGCCTCCTAATAAATATTTTAATAATATGTATTTGAATTACCATTGCATTTAAACAATACCCTACAGGAACAGCAGGGGGCGCTGCAGCAGCCTCACCACCCTTGACCATCTCGTGCCCCTTTCACACATTCACTGTGACTCTGAATGTTTGTGGAGACCCGGTGAGCTTCCTGTGTGAGCAGAGCAGACAGCTGTCCACAGCGGGGGGGTTGGCAGATCCGTGACGGAAATATCTAACGCTTCAGTCGAAGCACCGCCATTTTACCGCCGTTGCCTCATTTGTCCCTTTTACGTCTGTTCTCTCTTTTCTGTCGGCACGCCGCCGTCTGCAGAGATGTTACTGAGCGTAAAGCAGGAGAGAGAGAGAGAGAGAGAGAGAGAGAGAGAGAGAGAGAGAGAGAGAGAGAGAGAAGACAAACGTGTCGGTTCTCGGGATGCTGAGGAGATTCTGGTTCGACTCTGGCTGAATCCAAACGCCGCATGATCACATGAACACAGATCAGTGTGAGGGAACATCGAACTTGGTTGAAACCCCGACGGAGCCGCTGTGCATCAGTGACGCTGACAGAACAGATCTGGAGCTTTTCAGCACAAACATTCTGAATGACGGCTGGACGTGTGCGGCTTTCACTAACACACATGGTGATTTTTAACATTTCCAGCTCAGAGTTTAGTTTTCTGCTGTCAGTGTGTGTTCAGATTCGTGCTCCTGTGGTGTGTGTGCGTGTGTGTGAGTGTGTATTTGTGCACATGCTAGATTGTGAGTGAGCGGCTGTCTCCCAAACTACACAAACTGTCTGCAGCACATGTGAACAGGAAGCTCTGCACATGATCCTGATCAGATTATCTGGACATTGACTGGAGCTCATGTGTGAAAGGGGCTAAAGACAGGAAAAAAAAAACATTCTGGATCAAACTACATTTTTAAAATAATTAGTTTACAACCCTAATATTATTATGCACCTTTCTAAAAACTCCATGAATGTATTTATTTATCTTAATAATTCTTTACAAAGTTCTCTTTGACTACTACAATTCTCATTCAAAAGAAGTTGGGACACTGTGAAATTCTGTGATTTTTAAATTCTTTGCAACCTATGTCCAATCCAACACACTACAATAAATTATTTTTAAACTATTGTAAATATACATTAATTCTGTGTCATACACTGGCAGCACATTCCTGATAGTTGGGTCAGGTCATGTTTTACACTTTTCCTTCACAAAGACTCACAGAAAGTTTGAGAACAGGAGAAACTAAACGCAGAAGCTTTGAAAGCAAAATTCTCTTCACTGTAAAGCACCACACAGTTCTACATGGAGACGCGAGTGTTGGCACCAGAACTCAAACTGTGCAGCTGTGCAGCGACAGAATGTCGAGTGACTGTTTGTGTGCAGTGAGCAGGAATGAACTTTAACTGGTGACACGTCGGAAGAGTCTTTTCTCCTCAGCAGAGGACACAGAGTCCATGATTCAACCTACGGTTTGAAATGTTGACTCTCCACACACACACACACACACACACACACACACACACACACACACACACACACTGATGACAGGACAAAGATCACGTCTCTATCTGAAATATCTGAGCTGAACTGAGCCGTGACGTCGGCGTTCACCTTTGAGATGGAGAGCTTCAGGCTCTTCACGGGCTGAGGCTGCTCAAACACCTGGATCTCCTCGATGACGTGGGCTCCACTCTGCAGCAGCACTGTTTTATGCAGGTAACCCGACTCTGCAAGACAGTGGGCGAGAGCACGGTTCAAGTCACACGCTTCATAAGGCAGAAACATCCGGTTTTGTTTGAATGCAAACGACTTTCTCACATGAAACATCAACATTAGGAACAGAGTGATCCCCAGAGACACGACGGCACGACGTTTTCATCAGTGCCTCACTGTTCCGATTGCACTGTGCACACACGTGAACATGTGGTCATGTGATAAACATCTGTGCTGCTGCATGTTTGGACCTCAGGGTAAACACAGTGTGTGTGCTCACTAACACTGAATGTAAATACGACTGACAACTCCACTGTGAAACTTTAACACCACAAAGTCACATGTTACACACAGCCTGTGATCGTTTCTCTGTGCAGGAACTCGGTCTGAATCCTTCAACTTACAGCTGAGTTTATTCAAACCCATTAGAGACTCCACACTGGCTTTAAGGTCTGACCAGTTCAACCAGTAAAGAAGATGCAAAAAAACAGCAAATGACTCAGAAGAGGAAGCTGCCATCAACACAGGCCACATTTTCTGAGAATGATGCTAAAAGGTTGTTTATTAGCTTAAAAAACCAAACAAACGTCACCAGCTGACTGGGGCACAACAACACATCGTCTAAACTTTAAAAATGACACGAGTGTCTTTTTTTCTTTTTGAAAGTGATTCTTCACTGCAAAATTCTGCTCAGTAAATCACTTACTCACCCTTCCATGTCTTGAACTGAAGAATACTTTCTCCCTTCCAGCGTTCCTCCACGGTAAACATGTTCTTTCCAAAAATGTGATAAAATATGTCCATCCAAAACTCTCAGCAGCTTAAAAGGGGATTAATTCACGTCTTCTTTATTGTGTTGTGGGTTCAATACTTCCAAAATACTTTGATTTCAGCTAAAAAGTCTTTTTTGGATGTTTGAAACTGGATCTCCACAGACTGCTGGCAAAAGCAGCTGAAGTGAGCGGCCCACATGTTTGTAACAGACCCGTTTACCGTGGAGGAACGCTGGAGAGAACAAAAGAAATCTTCATCTCAAGACATCTGCAGGTCAGTAACTGATAGACTGGACAGAGTTTTGTGGTGCAGGAGACTTGAAGATGACGCTCTGATGTCAGAGGTGGAGAGGATGACAGGAAGTAACCCTGTGAGTGAGCGAGCGGTGAGAGCGCGGCAGAGCTGAGGCGTTTCCATCAGGCAGCTGAACCGCGCCACGCACAGCAAAGGTTGTAAAGAAAAAAAAAAAAGTGTGCCCACATGACTCACCTGTGAGCAGAAACAGGACTGTGTAGTCTCTGCTGTCGGCAGCCTGGACTCGCTGAACGGTCACATGACTGTACGTGTGCTCGGTCGACACCAGAGTTAGACTTCTGCCAACCGGCCGCACGCTGTCGTCAGCCAGGAAGTTCTCTTTGACGAAGCGCAGGGCGTTGTCGGACGCGTTGTGCAGGCCGCACTGACACACAGAAACACAGTTTGAGCACGAACAGCAGACACCCAAGTGTTACAGGACATCGCACAACGATTTCACTGACTTCGATCTCATACGTCCGTCTTATTTTCACTGTTTTGTAGGTCGTCTGTAGTTCATCATCAGAATGTCCAAAACGTGCCTCACAGCACAGAGAGAAGCTCACGTCAGGTGAAAAAACCGACTAAAAGTCAAATGAACGGAACCAGCCGTGGATGTCTGACCCCTGAGCGGCGTTCCCGTGTACGCTTCATTCCGTCGCTAACACAATAACAATGATGTGTCAGCGTGTGAGGAGCCCGTTCAGAGGTAACACACATCAGGATAATACACGGCGTGAGCATCGTGACCTCACAGCGGTCAGGATGAAAGAAAGAGGGCGGGGCTTGTCAGTGGGGCTCAATTACAGAAGTGACGGTAAATTTCAACTTAAAATTAATTTCTTTCTTTTTATGGCCCTAAAATGTTTGTAGTTTGTTGTCGGAGTAGTTAATAAGTGCATGAAAATGACAAAGGTTATTTAACTACTCGAATCACTATGAACGCAGTAGAAATACCAGTAAACTACTGCAAAATCCAGTTTAACTACGAATCGAATTACATGGAGTTCACTGCCCCCCAACACTGACATCTGACTGTTTGTTGTCTCTGTGCGAACGGACAACACGTCGTCTCGTGAAATGAAGGAAACCTCAGAGACTCGCCGACTGACATAAAGGTTAAAAGGAAAAAACTGGCAGAAAAGGACGAAAAGTTCAGAGAGTTTTGTCTGAAACGTCTTCACGGAAGTTTAGACCTGAGCTCAGCTTGTTAGAGGCTCACTGACTCTTCAGTTTTATTTCTTTCTCGTTTGACATCAATCAGAAGAAACGTTCTTACCTCTCCTGGATTCGCGACCTTTTCTTGAACCTGGGTGCTCCACTGTAACGTGTCCCGGTTCAGCACTTTGTAATTTCCAGAAAACACTGATTTGATGTCGCTCAGGCGGAACGAACACACGGCTGAGCGTCCCGAGTTCACAGACCTAGTTAAAGAGAAAACATTATGAACGTTATCTTCCTACAATTTCCCATGATGCCACTCTAATTGGACACAAATTATTCCTGTGCTCTTCCTCGACATAAGTAAGAATCTAAATGCTGCTGATAAACCAAACGGTCCAGGCTGACAAACAAATGAATCCTCATCGTCTAAGTTCCTGTCTTCTCTTATCAAAAATGTCTCCAAGTTTCTTCCACTAGACCACGAACGATGCAGGTTTAAACACATTTTCCCTGTTAACGTGTTTAGGAAAATTCTCTTTCTTTCTTTTCAGTGACACCTCATCCCTGCACTCTACAAACCACAGACACAGACACACGTCGCTGCCCCAGCAAGTAAAATCACCCAATGACAGCAGGACTAACCTCAGCCGGATTTTCTATTCGCTCGACGACATTTCATGACATCACTGAGACACTGACCCGATCTTGCCGGGCCATTTCAGGTCACCAGTGAGTCGTATCGTGTCATTTAATCGAAAACGCTCACCAGACGATGTTTGAACGACTTTCACAGAAGGTCATTTAGAGAAGGAAAAGGCACCGCTGTGACACAAACGCAGATCTCCTGTTTAGTAGACCGACGCTTTAACCAACCGGGCCACGGCGCCGCTGAGGAACGAGGTCGGGAACTGGCCTTTATTAAAGGTGTGAAAGAAGACTGAACACAGGTGGCACTGACGCAATCATCGTCTTCACTTTGGAGCGGTATCTTCATCACACCATCTGACAGGAAAAGCTGATCTTGTAGGTTAACATTGTCTTAGGGAGGACTAAAAAAAAACTTTTTTTTTTTTTTTTGTTCAGCAGCGGGCCGACCCAAAGCCGAAGACCTAAATGAGACCAATGATGAGATGGGACAAGAGAGCGCCAACTAACCTCCAAACCGCCCGCCTGTGCAGCCGATGTTTGTCAGACGTTAGAAATAAAGACCAATGTGCCGTTCTGAGGCCAACGTGTGCTCCACTTACACTCGCTGCCTGACAACACGCCTCTCCAAATCAGTGCAAATGATATTTCTTAGTCATACACAACACGACAGTGCTGGTCAAATAGTCTCATTCTCAATAAAACTGAAAAAAAAAGTGATTTAAACTCAAAGTCATTATTCCTGTGAATAATTGGATAGCGAGGTATTTTCTCTCATAGGACATCATGTGGCCCTCAGGCTCTCTCTGACTGGTCCGGGTCTGTCTGTGCTGGCTGCAGTCTTGCGTGTTAATATTAAACTTAAAAGAAAACACAAATGAAGAACGCTTGATGTTTTCTGCATTGTGGTTTGTTGAAAAGAAAAGAAAAACCCTTAAACATCCAACGGTGAGAGGCAAAAACTTGCAGCACGTCTGAAAACGACACCATGTTGAGTAAAAGCAGCAGCCCTGCAGCTTACTGACCACTGAGAGGTGAAGATGCCATAAAAGAGCGTGTCATCCGCAGGAGCCCCCTCTGCTGGCGGGAGGGTGTCTATGTCCTGGATCACATTGTAGGGCAGCTCGCTGTCCGCTTGGCACAACAACTGAGCTTTGGCAAACGTGGTCCAACGCCGCTGCAGCGTCCGCTGTCCTCCGACATCACTCTGACACACGAGGAGAGAGGAAGACATCAGGCTAAACACACACACACACATAATAATATGAAATGTGTTCCTCAAATGCATGTGAGAACGCAACTATGTGATCTTGTATGAAACAAAAGCTTGTGTTACAGTGAAAAATAAATGAATAGTACAGAGAAAGATGTATGTGAGTCATCCTGCGGAGGAAGTGGCAAACACACGGACTGTCCTAAAACTGCGTCTGTGTTCCACCTTTGAAACGATTCTTAGTGTTCGAGCGATTCTCCCAGGCGGCCTGTTGTTTTCAACTCACCATGCAGATCTGAGAAACACGCGAGACGATGAATTTGTCGATGAAGTCGTACTCTCTGCCCACTTCACTGAAGAAGAAGTAGATCTTTTCTTCATCGGGGATGAAACTGGAGCTGATGAAGGTCGGATCTGCAGCAGATTGTAAAGAACGTACGAGAAGTTTGCACAAGTTTGAGTCAAGCGTGAGTGGAACAGATTTTTGGAATGAAGCAGACCAGATTTTTTTTAAAAGCTGGAGCATTGCATTCTTAGCCGCCCAGTCCCACTCCTGAACCACAGTACGCACCACCCAGAATGCATCTGTGTATTGCACACACACTGTTTTCTGTCAGAGATCTGCTGTTGCTCGTTAACAACGGAGCTTACAAAGTATTTTCAAAGCGAATGTGTGTTGTGTGTCGTTATCGAGCTTCTCAGTTTCTGTGTAGTGGTAGCTGTGGCGGCGGTGCGTTCATGTCGTTTCCGTGTGGCTGACACTGAACTGAGACCAGCAGCCCTGAATCCATTTTGTCGAGCGCTCCTTTAAAGAAGAAGAATGAGGTCACACTGCTTTTTTCTTCTTTGGGAGCGAGCACTGACTGAGCTGAGTGCAGCAGGATGAAAGTGAAGCAACATTTAGCAGAGCAGCATGAGGGGCTCAGACCCTTTGAGCGGATTGAACAAACAGCTTATCTGCTCGGCTTGGATTCATCATAAAAACCTCCAACTTTTTCACATAAAATCAAAACAACTTTTAGAACAACTACAGCTAACAGGAAAAGTACGCCATCATCGTGGGCTGCGTTACATTGTAGTGCCATAAAAATAATTCTCATATTTACATGTATTTGAGCTTGTCCACTTACTCTGGAGCCCCTGAAAATGGGTGGACTGTTAATAAAAATGGCTCTTTTTCCCAAACGGTTTATGTGATGTTTTCGGCAGATGTCAAAGTGAAATTCTACAAATCAAGTCTTGTGGCTTCATTCAGATCAACTAAAGTGAAATATTGTGTCAATGTATATGCCAGCTTTTCTTTCTTTCTCAGCAGCACAGAATTAGCAACAAACAGGTTAATATCTTTAAAGCAATATGTCGACTTGTTGTTATTCTCCTCCCTCCTGAGCTCCAGACAAGAACCTAGATCCCATTCTTTGGACTGTGTGTGCAGTAACAAGGAAGAGACGGGCAGAGCTCACCCACTGCTAATTAGCTTAG
>JAQLOL010000008.1:25302443-25313086 GCA_029783665.1 Naso thynnoides
ACATATACATATACATACATATATATCAAAAGGGTCATTTTCTGGTCCTCCACTTTGATTTTGGACTCCTACATAGCAGCCAAACACAACTGACTGAGCAGTAAAGTCTGTAGATCTTCAAAAAACTGTGACTAGACCTCTATGTTCCTTTCCTGCATTTTCTCAAAATGGACTGTTTGTTTATTACTCCTCCACCTTCCCTCATGCACACATCTACACTGTACTTGCTGTACTAACAACCCCTTTACTGACTCTTAAACAGCACAAAATAACGTGCAGTGCTTAAGCAGCAGTTTAGCTGTTAATCCATCTTATGTGCTCGTTAAGGACGTATAAAAATCCATACGGGATAAATCCACAAGAAAGAGGAACACTCTCAACTTCTGTCTGGTGATAGCCTCTTTAGGAAAGGTCAACAAAGTTAACTGTCTTGCATTAGACCCCCACCCCCCAAAAAAGGAGCCATCTTGAACAAGGTGTCCCTGAAGCAGAGAGGAGAGTGCAGCAGCAGACACAGGCCTGTGTGCCCGTGCTGGCATGCCCATATAAGGAAGGCCAGCATGCATTAACTTCACTGGAAAAGCACAGTTAAAAAGCACTGTGAAACACAGCACGCACAGCCAACTGAAACAGCTTGCAGGGCTCACTTCCAAACGCATGTACCTCAGTATGTGACCTTTTGGCATCGTTTAACACAAGTACCCGACATTGTACAGTGCCTAAAATTTGTTTTTCAAACTGGGGGGGAATCCCCCCCCTTATGTGCCTCAGATGGGAGGATTTAGACAATTTAGGGGGAGGAGCTACTTACTTGAGTTTAATTACACAGCGTAGTGCTAATCATCCCCACAGCTGGTAGCAGTACACATATTCCAAGTAAAAGTGCAAATACTGATCTAAAAATAGACTGGTAGAAATTGAGGTACTTTTTCAAATCCTTTACTCTAGTCGAAGTATAAAGGTGCATACTAGCGATGTCCCGATCAATTTTCTTTTTCACCCAATCCAGATCCGAGTCATTTAATATTGAGGATCTGCCGATGCAAAGTCCCAATCTGATACTTCTGCAATGCATTAATAATACAAAACAATTACTTGCATCCAAGTCGTTCCTCAATGTTCATTTTATTTAAGAAAGTAAACAACCCAAAAATATTTTATTACAAAATCCAACTGAATACATGTAATGGGGGTTAACTGATGCTGTAGCAGTTTGGGGGCCCCAAATCCTAATCTCGCCTAGGGCCCCAAAATGTCTAGTACCAGACCTGCTGTGACAGGCTGTCAGCAGCTACAGGAGGAGAGACTCCGCTATGGGAAGGATGCTGTACACTTTCTCGTGACTTTATTTTCTCTGACCGTGTGGAAATGTGACGTTTTCCCATCACATGCTGGATTCTAACAGGCTGAGTGACATCTGATTGACATGAGGAGTCCAGCGCGGGTAAAATGCGCAGTGATATATCAGGTCATTAGTGTACGAATCTCTGAATCTTCTTCAAGACGCCGCGTGTTCACATACTTTTGGTCATGGGTCATCTTTACCTCCTGTTGAGGCTCCAAAGAGCAGCATGGGCCTCGCGAGGGAATCCAATAATGTGTTTAATAATAATCATGTATACTGTATATTGAGGAAACGGATCAGCTGACTGATCGCAAAATGTTTTATTTGCTTTCGACATTTTGCATTGCCGTGGCAGTCACAACAAAATTTTACCAGCAGAAACACTGCTCCTGCTTCACGTGATGATGCTCTGTCCTTCCTACTTCTCTCCGTGAAGGTCCGGTAAACTTTATGAACACGAGTAATAATAACCATGTACTGCGTCTCATTTGACATATAACAAAGGATCGGCTTTGTTTGTGGGATTGTTCTGCAGTAAAATTCCAGATTTTCGGGATCTTATTAAACTATGTGAGATACTCGCAATCCTGCACCAAATTTTAGGCCCTGTTGTAACAACATTCATAAGACAGAAAAGATGGAAAAGTTTAATAGCTCTCCTTTATATACATATATTAATCACTTTGCAGTCATTGCCCCTCCTAGGGAAAACACTGTACTAAAAGATTGATCTTAGGAAGACAGGTTTTTTTACTTATGGAATTGTAAAGTGATTTTGTTGATTGTGTCACTGAAATGGACTTTAAGTGTATTGAGAACATGTTGCACCATGGTGATTTTACACTCTAAATAAACTAAACAAACTAAAGTTAATTTTAGTCCTATGCTATAGACTTAATCTCAGTATCTCAAAGTTATCTATTATTCAGAAAACAAAATATTTCCATTCAACAAACAGATCTGAGAGTAGAGAGAGAAACAACTATGAGCCAATCTGTTGGGCGCTGTTTGAAGTTCATTTTGACCCGAAACATACTGCAAAAGCAACCCAAGAGCTTCTCATGGCAAAGAAATAAAATGTTCTTAAATGGCCAAATCTGATCAAACCTGATCTCAACCCAGTTGAACAATTTATTTTTTTTAATGTACTTAAAGGGGTAGTTCACCCAAAAATGTAAATTCAGTCATTATCTACTCACCCTCACGCCAATGGAAAGCTGGGTGATGTTTTGGAGTCCACAAAACACTGCCGGAGTTTCACGGGAAGGAAGTGTTGCTCTGACATCCCACATAATTGAAGCTTATGGTGGCCAGGATTCAAACATCCAAATGTTATAAATGAAACCACAAAATATCTCCAAACTGCTTATCCATAGTAATCCAAGTGTCCTGAAGCCCAAAAATGACTTTTTTTTTTTTTTTTGGAAAAACGTCACTGGACCCATGTTTTTAGCCTCTTTGTAGCCTGTAGCCACTAGCTTCTGCTGTGGGAGCCGCGTTCATGGATGCACGTACTGTTTCTCACTTTGCAGCGGTGAGAGCAAAGCTAACTTATCCGGTGGCATTTTTAAAAAAAATTTCGATAAACAAAGATATAAAAGGTCTATAAAGTACATACCCATGCCCTTGGTTGTGACGCAGTCAGCACAGCTGTAGAATTCAAAAACGTTAGACGTTTGTCTGTTCCTCAATGGAGTTGTGGACATTAATCTGCTTGTGAGAAATGTTCACTACACACCCATAGCGAACGTACTGATTCAGTGGAGGAGTTTGGGTCCAGACATAGAGCGAGTAGCCACAGCTGTAGTCTTTCAGGTCCATTTAGTGGTAGTTGGTGGAAAGTTATCTCTGACAAACGCTTCTCTTGGTTGAGGCATCCATGAAAAGCATACACTCTAACCATCATTTTACAAATCTATGCTTTTGGAAGAAGGTACAATGGTTGTATAACAGACAAAAACAAAGCACTTGTTCACTACTGCTAACTCCAGTGGGGTGGGGGGGAAGTGCTAGGTAGCATGTAAATATAGGTAAGCAGATCCCTCGAGCTCTTGTCAGGGTCTCATAAACATGCATACGTAAACGCGGCTCCCCCAGGAGGAGCTAGCATCTACAGGCTACAATGAGGCTAAAAACATGCCGCCAGTGACGTTTTTCAAGACAAATTGTCATTTCGGGGCTTTAGGACACTTGGATTACTATCGATGAGCAGTTTGGAGATATTTTGTGGTTTCATTATGAACTTTTGGATGTTTGAATCCTGGCCACCATAAGCTTCAATTATGTGGGATATCAAAGCAATGCCTCCTTCCCGTGAAACTCCGGCAGTGTTTTGTGGACTCCAACACTTCACCCAGCTTTCCATTGGCATGTGGGTGAGTAGATAATGACTGAACATTCATTTTTGGGTGAACTATCCCTTTAAGATAAAGCCAAAAAGCAGAAAACAACAATATGCAGCAAGTAAAAGAGGCTGCAGTAAAGGTCAGGCAAATCATCTCAAGGGAGGAAACTCAGCATTTGGTGATGTTCATGGAGGCAAGACTGGTAGTCATTCAGTACACTTACGACGTTAGAGAAAATCAATTTATTGTGTTAGTCAGGCTAAAACCAGACTTTTAAATTGCATGTAAACATGTAAGTCAGACTAAAATCCTACTAAATTGAATTTATCAAAGTCGAGCTAACACATCCAAAAAATGTGATTGATAGTTGAATTACTCCATAGTCCCCGCGGCAGTCCAGAACTCAAACAGCATGACTTTGCAGAAGACAGCTGGGAAGAAAACAAGAATCCCATAAGCACGAGGAGTAGCGTGCATCAAATCTGTACCAAAAGTAAAGTGGATGTGTGTGCGATGTATCTCCACTCCGGAACAGCGGGGCCAATACATTTCAACTCTACTCAATGTGTGTGCTTCCACTGGTTGCGGCTGCATTGCGTGTCTACTCCATTGTAGCAGCGGTGATCCGGAGCCCTCCGCAGCAGATAAACAAGGCTTCAATTTTTGCCAGGTGATGGAGCACAAAGCAGCAATTCAGCAAGGAGCAGATCGAGCAGGACAGGAAGTTAGACACAGATACAATATTAAAATATCTTATTAATTTAAGAATAAAACACTGCGTGTTGAAGCCAGAACATATTTCACTTAACTTCATAAATAAACCTACATTATGTGCAGAGCCAGGCCTGAAGTCAACGAATCAGAGGTTTTCAGAGGCTGTATTCGCATTTGATTCTGTAGTTAAATCTTGTCTTGCAACTCCAGCTCTGAAACGCACCGTGAATGCAGCCGGTAGGTGCTGACGGAAGGCAGGGCACAGAGCAAACATGCAGCGGAGCCGATCCTCAACATATATGCATCCAGTGGAATCTCGGGGTCAGTGTACAGCGCTGTCAAATTGTCCAGGCTTTCACCATTCCACAACTGCTACTTGCTGACTTGTTTGTAGTTTGTTTGGCTAACTGGAAGAAGGTCCAATAGCAACCGGGTGAATGGGGCATATCGCCACCTACTGTAGCAGAGTCAGACAATAAATTGGTTCTCCTCCCACACTTGTATACTGGGACATGGACGGTAGTCCAATTAAACTGACTTGACTTGACAATCAATGTACTGATTGATTGTGAAGGATTTTCTTTGAAGTATTTAAAATGATCCTTATATTTACAATTATGTTAGTTTGTCCAATTAGGCATGTGCCTATAAAGATGGGGGCACTATGTGTGAAAGTGGCCCTACTTCCCAAACAGTTAATGCAATATTGTTTTAAACCTCTTTAAATTAAAGCTAAAAGTCTATACTTTACCCACATCTTGATTGATTCAGCTCAAATCTATTACAAAATTAAACAGGTAAGAAAACAAAAACTTGTGTCACTGTCCAAATATTTCCAAACATAATTGTAAGGAAAATGCCACAAAAAAACAAGCAATCAGAGATGATAGCATAGTAATGTGAGTAAGGCAAAAGTCTGACAGCACTCACCTCAAGGTCATCCTCGACTATGACCACAGTTGACTGGGAGAATGTGTTGAACACTTGGTTAAGTGCCCAGCGATAATGTCGGGCAATTCTGTAGTAACCCTGAAACTTCCTGTGTTCTGGCCGCACTCTGATGTCCGAAAGATCTGGTTGGCTTATGTGTGTCACTTGATCTCCATATGAGCCAATCACACGTGCTGTCTCAGTGTGGCCACAGTCCTGACTGACGATGATTGGATACAGTTCTGGAGAAGGGCGGTATTGTATCAGTCTATCAAGGCTCCGTTTTACCGTCACTCTGTCACAAGCAATAACTAGAATGGGAATAATGACTTCTGGGCTGGCAAAGGAAGTCAACAATTTATTGTTCGTAATACTCTCTTCCTTTATCTTAATGGTCTGGTGCTTTTCGAACTTAGCGTCTAAAGCTACTGGAAGAACAGGATTCTGTGTATGTTCTAGTTCAGTTTGGTCCCTGTCATCCACACCATCTTTGGGAGGAAGTGGGTGTTTTGGTGGCTGGTGGAAAACCTTCTCTTTGACTTTTTCTGTATCATCCGTTTCTCTTTTCCCAATGTCTTTCTGCCGAGCCCAGACTGCTCTGTGACTTTCAATCTGCTTTAGTAGCTTCTTCTGGGTCTCAAGTTGAATTTCAACCTCCTCTGCCAGTCGGATCACTTCCCCAGCAAGGTTGACCTGGCCTCCTTTATCTTTGCCCATGCCCCACTCCTCCTTTCCTCCTGGTTCAGCTCCACCACCCTCTCCAAGGCGGCCAATGGGAGGGCGACCCCAAAGATAAAGTAGAAGCAAAGCATTCCAAGCAACAAACAGGAAAGCACCACACAGTATAAGTGAACCTTTCTTGCGAACCATGGCCCAATAACAATAGATAAGGGATGAGGTAGTGGAAAAGCCTACAGACAGAAAATAATTGATGGAACCAGAATAAGAATCCAACAGACCATAGTGGCTATATCAGATGGGTGGGAATATGTTATCCAGTTAATAGTAATTATTTCAAATTCAAGAATCATCCTGTCCTTTGAAAAGGAGGAAGATTGTCCAGTTTAAAATTAATGTCATGTTCCTACGGTGGAATACACATATTTCATGAAATCCCGTAGAGACAGGCCAATGAGCTGAGACAGTACTCAGCAAGCGGAGGTTGCATATGTGAAGATAAAAGTAAAATAAGGGGAAAGCAGGGGTCACTTTGGGTTAAGGGAATGTAACTTCTTGGATGTTATCCTTCAGCCATTATCCTGAAAATAAAGCAAGAAAACAATTACAGAAATCAAAAGAATCAAAGATTAAAGCAGCTAATTCTAAGTTTTTAAGAAAAGAAGCAGACACAAAAGTCTCTAGCATGCATTGTTCATGTGTCAAATTAATTACTAATTACAAATAAAAGCAGCCTGTCTGTCAGTAAAAACAATCACAAAATTATCATGTTCTTATGGGTATCGTATTTGTGTAGGTCCAAACTAGAAGGCACAGCCAAGTTATTTTATATCTTAAAGCACTGATTCCACAACTTTGCCTTACCAAGGTCCCAAAAATGACATGAACTTATAGCTGCTTTTCCACCCTTGGCAAGGCATCTTTAAAAACACATTGACAAAACTAGGAAAAGAAAGAAAAGGCTTGTATCATGTATGCTGCCTCATACATTTGAGTTTTACTCAACCAGTCACTTTTTTTCTCTCTTTTGCAGCTATCCTTTAGTAAACTGGGCTGTTGGTATGTCTGTCAGGTCTTTTCTTTATATTTGGAAGTAGGACTAGCTTGATAGATGCAAGCAAGCTAGTTAGCCAGATTTTACGAGCAGAGCAGTTGCACGGCAAGCGCAGATCATAATAGGTCCACACTGACAGCTTGTGATGTGATAAACAATGCTTTTACTGCAGGCAATTAGAACTGGCGCAGAAAATAAGATTTTTATATGTTATCATCGTAAATTGTATTTTAGAACTATACATGGGGGAATATCAGTGTTTCTCATAGGCTCCATTTGGGCAGCCCGCTCAGGTAAACTGAGACCTGCCCAGGAAGATAAAATCCGAATTCCCCTTTTTTTCCCCAATCAACAATGTAATTTTACAGTGCACACAGACCATCTGCCCTTGTCACACATGCGTGCATAATGCAGCATGCATCAGCTTAGGCCTCAGCAATTTAGCTAAACTGATACATCTAGGATGTCAGACAGCGTGTAGAGCTTATTTTTCAGAGGTAAATAAACTTTTTTCCCTGAACTGAAAACACTTCACTTATAGTTTCTGCACTGAATGTGTAAAATGACGCATTGTTGTGTTAAATGTTAACATTATCGCTATCTTACAAGTAGGGCCTGACCAGTATGGAATTTGTTGGCTGATGCCATTAAGAAAATTCTGAAATCTGTTAGGTCGGCTTTCTATTTATAATATTTTGAATGTGGTTATCAAATACATGTGGCAATGACATGTAACAAGGGCAGGATATCTAACAAACTTTATTCCAAACATCAGTGCCCTGAACAGTTCACACTTCATTTAATACCAATTAAATAAAGGACTGCTTTACAAACTACGTAATTACACCATTCTAAATTACTAAGCCAAGCATTTTGTCCAGCCTTAAAAAAGAATTTTTAATGTGGGCACTTAAAATCATACTCTTAATTGCCGATACTGATATATGTGCAATAGGCTAATATCAGCTGATAATATCTGCAAAATGATATATCTGTCAGGCTCTACTTACAACTAGTGCTGGGTTAAACAAACAAACAAATAAATCCTCTCTTTTAATTATTATTTTTCAATTTTTTTTTGCATTTTTCCCTCATCTCAGCTCTGAATTTTTTAAGCCTCCCTGAGGCATGAAAAACGAAGCGAGAAAAATTTTAGCCTCTATGTTATTTTAGAGCAGAAATATCAGTTTCCTACATCATAATGAGAAAAACAGAGCACTTTGTGAAGTTGTGCTTCAGTATAAGTTTCAGAATTAAGGAAATTATTAATTGTTTGGTACATAAGCACCACATTATCAGCAGTATTAGGACTTTGAAAAGAATATGCAAGAAACCACTTGCTATCCCCAGACCTCAACCAAGCAACTAGCATAACAATGTAACATGGCCTCAATATTTATTTTATTGTTAGCATATGTAGTCTTAGCTCTGGGTTTGTTTTACTGTGCAGGGAATGAGGAGTCTGGAAGTTTTTCCTAAAGCATATCATTACTCTTTTCAGCCTTTGATTTTGGAAAGGGAAAATACATATTCTCCTTCAAACTTCGAAAACAAATTAACAGTCAATATAAAAAGTGCTCTGGACACAGCATTTACCATGACAAGACTGAAATCATCAGCCCGACACTGAAGACTGCACAAGTTTCAGTAAAGATAAGATAGTTATCGAACCTGTCACCCTGCCGCGGCTGGGACCCTGGCCAGAGCTGGCAAATGCTAATCTATGATTGGCCAGTTTGTGTTCGAGGGCAGAACTTAGAGAATGCGGTAGTAAAAACCATACGAGCAGAAGAAGAGGATGTGACATTATGGAGAGCAGAAAGGAGCGTGGATCTCAATTTGTACTATATATATTATTGTATTATTATACTGTCAGTTGTCTCAATGTGGACACTAGATCCGCAGAATAATAGACTACCAAGTGTATATGTATGTGGCCATTAGCAAGGGACAGATAACAGGCCAATGGACCTCTAAGTCTTATGACCATAATAGCTCCTAAATGTCTGCAGATGCCTGACCAAGCAAGGTTTTAAATGTGACTACCAGGATCTTAAAGTGAATTCTGAATGTGATGGGAAGCCAGTGTAAGGACTTCAAGATAGGTGTTACATGGGATTGTTTGGGGAACATGGTCAAAAGTTTGGCAGCAGCATTTTGTAAAACTTGAAGTGGTTTACGGATGTTTTGCTCAGAGAATTTAAGAGTTGCAGTAATCAAGCCATGAAGAAATAAATGCATGATTAACTATTTCCAACTGAGGTCTTGGCACAATAGACCTGAGTCTAGCATTATTTCTCAGTGGGTAGAAACGGGAACAAACCAGGCTGTTTACATGCTAGTCTAGACTGAAGGCCTGACCCATAAAAACACCCAAATTGTAGATATTGGGCTCTATTTTCATGAATCAGGTGCAGCATAGGCGCAACATAGGTGTAGAAGAAGAGGATGCCACGAGTAGATGTGGCAAAATCCTTTTTGGCAATTTGGTTAACCAGGCGCAAGCTCCCCCTTTAGCACAGCGGAGAAGTGGGAGGGATGTGCACGTGGGTGTGATCACATCCGACTTCAGTCATGGCTAACCAAATCAGTTGCTTTTATTCCTTTTAAGACCGCTGTGACACTGCAGCTTATTGTTAATTTCAGCTGAAGAGGGAGCAGACAGGTGACAGCCAAACTTTACACAGGAGAAATCTGACAGAGCCTATTGTCTGAGAGGTTCAATTTATTTATGAAATACTGATGCCTGTAACATCACTGATATTGAGGTGTAAAAAGCTGAAACACTCCAGATCAGTTTAGTGATTTATATGTGCATACCTCACAAATAACGTTAGGCCAATTATCACACAGCAACACCGATCATTCTTGTAACGGCTCGCACAGGTAAATAAAAATTTACAAACCTTACAGAACACAAGTCTTCTCCTGATCCAAGAAAAACCTTGTTTTTAGAGCTCTTCATGGTTGAATCCAGACTAGAGATCACGCATATGTTAAGTCTGTCCCACGCTGAGTCTTTAAGTTAAAAATAATTTATGAGAAATGAATAGCCACGCATCCTGCTAATGTAGGAATCTAACATGAAAGCTAGACAGTTTCGGTGTGATCCAAGCATGTCTCATAACTTCAGTGATTAAAAGTGAAAAGGTCTAAATATCTTGAAAAGATGTGGATCAAATAATTTCCCAAATTCATAAGATATTTTTATCTGAGGAAATATTCTGCTTCAACCCACATAGTCAGCGTTTTCCCTTAAAAAAAAAAGCACAAAGTTTATTGCTCTCCTGAGTTGACTGACTGAGACCAGAGAAACAACAGTATAAAAACGGGTGAAAAGTTTATTTAAACAAGGAAAAAATAAAAATGACAGACTGAATGCAACCTTTTTAATCACAAAAACAATACTGACTCTTGTCCATTAAATACAGTTCTTGTTATGTCCACTCCTGTTTTATATCCATGGTGGCTGGTGTTGCATTCAATTGAAAGAGTGGCGACTGTGTAATGACGTGTGCCCACTGCCTTTGATTGACATCAGATGCAAGGGACAAGAGTTATATATATATATATATAT
>JAQLOL010000008.1:25318552-25331742 GCA_029783665.1 Naso thynnoides
GAAATCTTCAACTGGGCTCCTTCCTTTTGGATTAATTCGGTGATCGACTAGTACGGGCTTTCATACGAGAGGAGCGATGGCGACCGTAGGTAAGTCTTTGGAGTTTTTACTAACCTCCCGGTATGCTGAATAAATTGTTGATGCTTGGTTTTATGTGTAGAGACCCTAGTCATGCTACTGAAGGCACATGGTGCTATTTTAAACAGTATTAGTTGTTAAAAGAGCCGGTTTTGTAAGCATGTGCACTGCCCCATTTCGATGCATGTTAGCCGTTTTTGGGCTGCAGCGCTGCAGAGTGTCCATTCAGAAAAAGACCCTGGGATCATTTTATGCCGGATTATCCCTTTAAGGGTATGTTATGCAAGCATGGCGGCTGAGTATCTCTGCCCTTGGCACTCCGATTGCCGACAGGTTCTTCATCAGCTCATCAAGAGTCACCTGCTGTCAGCCTACTTACTCCCAGTCTTTACTCCCAGTATTCGTCGAATCGTCAGTTGTGCCTCATGGTAACATACAGACTTCGGCTCTTTATCTAACCTGAATTTTGTCTAGCGTGTCTAATTTTTTGCCTCTGCTCTGAAAAAGTCTGAAAACTTTGTGACAGACATACAGAAAAGAGTCACCTGCATAAACAGACTACACATTTCAAATCTACATGGCAACATTCTTGCAAAAAATAAATAAATTATATATGTGTGTATATATAATTAATATAATACACACACACACACACAGACACACAAAAATACATAAAATTTACTTAAGTGATACATTAACAGTTCTAAGCCTGCTTGCAGTCGATGGACTGAATGTGGCTCCACCCTCTTGGGATCCTTTGGGACCATTTGGTACCCCAACAAAAGGGTGAACAAAATAGGTACGCTACGGTTATTTGGTACCCTCTAGTTATCTTTTGACAGTGGAAACGCAAACAATTGTGTACCGTACCATAACAAACCAAGCTGTACCATTCAGTGGAAACGGGGCTAAAATTTGATGCATTTTGAACAATGAACACTCACTTTATAACCACTTCATTTTCCATGGCGACAGCTCAAAATGGCCAACAAGTCATGGACACAGCAATAATGGAAAACCAAAGGTTTTGATAGGTCTAGGGCTAGGATGACGTGTTGACGTAATCAATTACATAAATACGTCGATTTAAAAAAAAAGTGCTTTCAGGCATCGCAAGCAGCCCACAACAAAGTAAAGATAGCTGCGCTCAGCCAAGGCAATTTATCTGGAGAACAAACTGAGAGGAAACCTGCCCACATTCATGCAAAGTGTGGGAATAGGACCTAAAAACATGGTCCTCTGTAAGCTGTGCAGTGTGGAACTGGCTTATGAGAGCAGCATAACTGCCATGCACGAGCACTTGAAGAAGAAACAACTTGGAGCGCTTTGTAAAGACAACATTCCAGAGCAAGACAGCACCGCTGTGTTTACTTTCTGTCCACATCAAGAGTTTAATATTTTTTTATTATCAACACATGTGGAACATGCATCTGTTAGTAGTAACTGATTTTCTAATGTTAAACGTTTCATCTTCGGTTCCATGTTAAAAGTAATTTATGTACCGCTGCTGCTGTTCATGTAATGTTATACGATGCGTCATTTTTTAATTCAACATTGTTATTCGTCCAATGAATAAATGTCTGTTTAATTTCTTTATTTGTACTGCAATGTATATTTCAAAAATACTGCTTAAACTAAGGTTACATTCCAGTGGCTTAGTTGGAAATAAAATGCTGCTATTCCTGAGTAAAAGTGGATGGCCCATGCAACTGACTGAATGAATAATTAATGGATTCTTGCCGATTTTTTAGGCTGTTAGACAGTGTTTTAATGGCTGTATCTGCAGAATATTTCCCAGACCTGAAGAGAACAATCACACAACAGAAGAGGGCCCAGTATCTCTTCTTTTTTCTCTCTCCCCGTATCAGACTGTGTGTAAAGTCACATATTTATTGATAACTGTGAAAGGCAAACTTCAGGGCTTGCTGCAGCTGTGTTTGAACTGCCACGTGTTTGAGGCAGCTTGTGTGCCAAAGGCTTTACAGTAGCCTACATTCCATTTGTAGTAATATGCGTCTGTGAGCTGTGAATAAATACGGTATCTTCTGCTGCATTTTAAAGTATGAAATTAAGCATTGAGCTATGCATTCTCTGTTTCTTGTTGTAGTTTATCAATTAGAAAAAAAATAATTGAATGAAGTAGCCTACTGAAAAACTGACTTTTTAAATGTTTTAATAGTAAATTCATTGCAAAATTATTCAAGTAACTGAAAAACCAATCAAAAATCCGAAAATTAGTCTTTAGATTAATCAAAAAGTAATCATTAGATTAGTCGAGATTTATCAAGATTAATCGATAAAAAAGCAATCGGTAGATGCAGCCCTAGAAGGAGCAGTTTGTTAAAATACAAAACGTTCAAATCGGCAAAAATGGATATTCAATTTAAAATAGCCAACTTTCTGTTGAGTTTAGGTTCTTACGTAAAAGATTTTTTTGTAGATCTGGGGATACATTTATACATATGAATACCAAATTTGGTAAGTTTAGGTGAAAGTAGTCCAGAGGGCTTAAGGAGGCATTTAAGGAGGCGCTAACAAGCTATTTTGCCCCGTAACACTAGAACTCATATCAGACCTAAATTTCCATCACCACCCCTTAATTTTGTGACAAGTTTCATGATTTTCTGAGTATGTTTAGGCCCTAAAAAAAAGTTAATTTATGAGGAAGACAAATCAATAATCCTTTGCAAATCAATAGAGTCTTCAAACCACATGCTTGGGCAAACTATACAAAAACCAGAGGTGGAAAGTAAAAAAGTACAAATTCATCTTTATCGTACTTAGGTAGATTTTTCAGGTGTCTGTACTTTACTTGAGTATTTATTTTTCGAACAACTTTTTAGACAACAAAAAAGCATTCCAATGAGGGTTTCTTTGCTGTACCTCTTCCAGTGTTTTCAATGGTGTTGTGTTGTCCCCCAACGCTCCCAGTGTGAATCTCAGTGTCTGCCACATTTTATTACAGAAATTTCTGCAGCTCAGAATCTGAGAAATGGACACACTGATGTCTTCTCCTGACAAAGGCAGAAAAATAGAGTCAAACAGACATCATGAAGGTAAAAAGACTTCAAAGGTCAATAGTTTAACCTCACTAACATTCCATCAGTCACATCCTATGCGTAATGCAGTTTAAGCCTAATGACCTTGGCACTGCATGAAAAAACTCAAGACTTCTATCCTCTTTATGAAGACAATCTGCTGGCACAGCAAAGTCACCAACACAGAGGACTCTAGCAAAAGCATTCTATATAGTCCAACCAAAAAGTTGAACCTCGTTAAACTTGTGCTGCAATACAATGCTATTTAATCCATTCATCCAAGTGTCCAAGTAATTTCATGCAGCGCAAGTGGCTCTTTTCACCGCCTGCGGCAAGTTGCTATTTTCATAAAGAGAGCTGTGCAGAGCTGGGTTGAGCAGCGCTTGTCTGATAACTAGGATGTTTATCAGGCAGTTGATGTGTGTCATGATGCAGCAGCCACACTCCATCAATTGAATGTAGCCACCATGGATATAAGGTAGGAGCTTACATATAAGCACTTGTATTTAACAGACAACAGTCAATATTTTTATGATTAAAAATGTTGCATTTTGATTATTTTGTCCACGTTCAAATCAACTTTTCACCCGTTTTTTTATACCATCGTTTCTCTGGTTTCTATCAATAAATCAACTTGAGAAAGTGATAAACCTTGAGAAGTGAAAATGCTGTTCTTTAAGGAAAAATGCCACCACTATGGGCTGAAGCAGAAATTTAAGTTAGATAAAAATAACTTTGGAAATTGTTTGATCCATATCTTGTCAATTAATATTGACTTTTTCACTTTTGAACACTAAAGTTATGAGACATGCTCGGATTACACTGAAGCTGTTCATTTTTGAGATTAGATACCTTTCCCTTATTAGCAGGGCACATGGCCACTCATTAATTATGAGTCATTTTTAATTAAAGACTCAGTCTGGGACAGACAGAACATGTACTTAATCACCACTTTGGATTCAGCCATAAGTCTTTCAAGTCTTTTCGCATATCAGGAAAGGACCTGCGGTCTGTGAGGTTTGTGGATTTTTATTGATCTACATGAGCTGTTTTTTTGCATGTTCGGTGTTACTATGTGACAACAGGCCTAACGTTACCTGTTAAAATTGTAGATATAAAGCACCTGAATTGATCTGGAATCTTTCTGCTTTTAACACCACAACATCAGTCACGTTACGAGCACATTGCCCTTCATCAGTGTTGCTATAAAGAAATTCCCATTTACCTCCTGAATAATAGGCTAAGTCAGTTTCTTTCTATGTACAGTTTGGCTGGCACCTGTCGCTCCTTCTTTAGCTAAAACTGACAATACGCTGCAGCATCACAGTGGTCTTCCAGGGAATGAGAGGAGTTCATCTGATTGGCCATGACTGAAATCAGCTGTGACACACCCTCTAATGGTCTAATTCTCCCACTGTCCCACTGTGTCAGGCTGCGCCTAAGGTGTGCCTGCGTCTCTGCTCACGAAATTACCAAATAAGATTGCCCCTCCTACTTGTGCTCCATGAACCTAGAACTTGGACCTTCACCTGTGCTGCATTCAGATTTACAAAAATAGAGCCCCAAATGTTTTTCTCCATCAGCAGAGATGAGACTTACTTACCGTGCATCTTGTGAGAGCACAGGGCAAGTCTCAGAGCATCAGTCCCACATTGAGGAATCCCGTTAGGGAAGTCTTTCCTCTGTGGGGCAGAGCAAACAGATAGTGCAGACGGATAAGGGAGAAAATAATGAGTGTGCTCAGTGAGCCAGACGACTCAGGAGAGAAGAGAGCTGACCTGTGCTTCCAAGGCAACCAGTTGCTCCCTGGGGTCAAGGTTCCCCTCCTTCACTTTCTCTTGAAGTCTCTAAGAGGATAAAGAAAACAAGTGAGAAAAGCTTTTACAACAAAAAGCTATTTCCCTTTCACTTCTATCATCTGTCAAAATAAACTGTTCACTTCTATGACAGTGTATTTTTTTCTGACATTCTAGAGAACACGTTATTCCCCTCATTTCCATTCACTCCTAATTATGGGTATAAAGGCAATAAATATATGCTGTACGTGTGCCACCTACCTTTTGAGAAACTCCATGAATACAATCTAATGGGTCAATGACGTTTCCCAGAGATTTACTCATTTTCCTGCCATGTTTATCTCTCACCAGAGAGTGAAGTAAAACCTGAGAGGCATGACAGAATTATGAGAGGGAAAGAGAAACACAACAGACTAGGCTGTTACCATGATTCATTATTGTCAGTCAATGGTGTTTATATAAAACGGTTTTGGGGTTTATTATTATCTAACTACCTGTTTGAAAGGTAGCTGTCCAGTCAGCTCTGTACCCAGCATCACCATCCTTGCAACCCAGAAGAAGATTAGGTCACTGCCTGTCTCCAGAATGGAATTGGGATAGAACTGCTGAAGGTCAGTGGTCTGTAGGAGGAGAGGATGTGGTTATGATACAAAGGGATGGGTCTGTTCATTGGGACTATGTTATGATGGAGGAAGTGCAGTACCTGCTTAGGCCAGCCAAGCATGGCAAAGGGAAACAACCCAGAGGAAAACCACGTATCTAGGACATCAGGATCTGACACGGGAAAATTGTAGATATAAGTACAAAAGAAATGTATGTCTATATAATTATTATAAAACAGTAATAAAAGCTTTTCATCAGTTGTTTTTTATTTAATCTACTGCATTAAGTTGGTTTGCCTTCCCTGATTTTAAAACAATTTATTACCTAATTCTACTTCTAGTGTAGTACTGGCAGAATCATAGCACTTGTAATTGTAGAATAAGCAAAAGATAAAAAATCGGATATACCAATATACCAGCTTATTTTCATTTTTAAGAAAAACAAACAAATCACACAAAATAACAAATTCTAAAAAAAGCTGTTTTAGTAAGCTGAATCAGTCAATGAGGTTGTTGGAGGGTCTACTGAAATATTCAGATGGCAGCTATTTGGCTATTTACATTTATAACCAATAGCAACAAAGATAACATTTGGAATATGCAAGTAAAACATTTGTGATTAGTGGATGAATTAGTTTTCCCCTTTGTGAAGGTGATGGCTACTGTAGAGTACGTTTTCATCATTTGACACAGTGGCATTTTTAGGGGTATGATGGAGGTCAGTCACCCTGAGTCAAAGTTATGGCTTCTGGCTTCACTCCATATTTGACAGCAGCTTTCTGTCGAGCCTCATCCTCACTCCGTCCCCAAATCCACTCCTCCTAGCACAGACAAACACACACTGAAACTTGGACGACAGTCTTGGTTAAGTTTAAGTTGGTATACAACTTGGATTCCAATAAAGTTGGGATGCTGTGTTAAGTAAGGGATAATGACCAGTGAGCCGGTCAATATTGTGAAAAGAACCCCAACAGGGTGGTGCAGGACCCTGACATTAGAGTGGCTATTTACTAAAGAAATTAATAATATGACAAAGTTTTATTTAAAAATCATTTTATTGATTTAAAAATAATTTTATTTCTTCTGCTAAAAAAGTAACCCATTTGACTCTACGGTTGGAACTATTTGCACAGCAACATGAATAGAAATATCTAGGAACAATTACAATTTAAACTTTAAACTGAACAATGCGGTTGATGGTGAAGTAAGACAAGGTGAATGGGACTTCTTTAGGGATACCGATGTTTACATTTCTGTCCTTATTTTTTTTATCACTGTGTTTCTTTTGTGCTGGGGCTTTCGCAGTTGACACACCTGGAGCTGCAGTTGGTAATTTTACTGGACTTCTTTCTGCAGGTTGATATAATTGGACACTTTGTTCCTGAGTTTATTATCAGAATTAAGTCCATAGCAATGGTCTGTTATCCATAGGAGCAGTCTGCAATTCAGGAACAATAGACCTTAGAATGTCGTAATAGACCAATTAGAATCAAATATTTAACAAAGTCATGTAACAAAGATCAAAGAGAATGTGATCATTTGCTTCTCGTTGACATATGCTAAATAGAAAACAGTACAAAGACAATATACTTAGTGTTTACTTCATTAACTTTACTGATTTTTGCAAATAGACAAGGAAAGTTGAATAATGCTCCAAAAACACCTGTTAGGAATTCACTTTGTAAATCACATCAGTTTGGTAACACTTTGTAGAGTTATTGTCAGTAAACACAGTTAACTTGCAAAATTTGCGGTCTATTTTATCATGCTTTACATATTTCTGTGCAACTTTGTTGGAATCCAGGTTACAACAAGAGAAGTTAATTTCCTAGTTAATCTATTTAGCTAACTTGTCCATTTCTATATCAATTTTCCTCTATTCAGGGTTGCATTTAATGGACCTGACAGGACAACAACCAATAAATCAGTAAAACAAATAAACCTAATATTGTTGTTGTATTGTTAAAACATACAAATTTCAAAATATCAAAGACAACCTCTTTTTTGTCAGTAAAATTAGGAAGCTCCACTTGGTAAGCAGGGATCTGATGGCCCCACCAAAGCTGCCTGGAGATGCACCAGTCACTGCAAAGCAAACAGGTACAGTATTGACAACCCTGTCAGTATTTGAAGCATGTCACACCGGTAGCAATGACACACACCACTATTATTTCACCTGGTGCTGGACTAATGGCAACACGCAGCAGCAGAGAGAGCATGTGTGTGCTTGGTTTTTAACAGTTTAATGTGATCTGTCCTTTAAAAATACTAGGAGTCCACATTTGCAGGTGGTGTACCCACTGCCTGCAATGTGTCCTGCATTCTGTGTGTACAACTGCTGTCTTTATTTATTATTTATGTATTCTCTGCTGGTTGTACAATGAACTGCCCAATGGGGATAATAAAGTTTGCTTAACCTTAACCTTAACTTTTACCTGATGTTGGACAGCCAGTTCTTCCATGTGTTGGTATGAAAGTGAGGGATGATTTCCAGCTGTCCATCTTCAACAGCCTGATAGTAAAAAAGTCAAATTTGAGAGCTAAATAAATGTTTTCAAAGAAATAACTTCACTTGACTATTCTTCCCAATTTTACGTGATGGAGCATGATATGGTTACTTGAAAACCTAAGGTTTGTAACTGCATTACATTGAGGATGATCTATCAGTGTCTCAGCTACTAACCTGTATAGCTTTTTTAGCCATCTCATCACAGCGGACAAACCACTGCTTCTTTAGAAGAGGTTCAATGATGTCTCCTGATCGGCTGAGACAGGCAAGCAAAAGGAAAAAAGACATAGGAAGATGAGAAACCCAAACCATATAAGAACATTGGCACATTATTTATTTTGTATTTATTTAGGAGGGACAGAGCAGATTAATGAACAAGTGGATTAATGAACAAATACTAATGTAAATATGCTGGAGTTAGCAAAACTGCTAATTTTCATTCTTACTCCCCTGGTAGGTAACAATAACATACAGAAAAACAAAACAATAAAAACTACTTTTCAATGTGCATATATGGAATAACAAGGTAAATGTAAACTTTGCAAACTGAAGTGCATTGTGTAAAGTGCATATTTAAAAAGTAATGTTTCAGTGCAAGGTGCAATTTAACACACATGTATGTTGCAAACACGAATCTTGTACCCCAGGATTTGTGATCTGTGTTGTTAGTCAAGGGTAGTAACATCTGGAACAATATTACTACCCTTGAATAACAGCACAGATTGTCCAAAGGTGGTGCGCACAGCACAGCCTCAATTGTTTTGTTTCAAGAAGTTTAAGAGGAGCAAGTAAATGTGATGGTAAATTAATACAGATACCTGCAGAAACCACATAATGGCTTAAGAAGTAATAACAGTACTTTGTGTGGTCTTTCTACATTTGTGTATGTGGCGTGTTTTATGTCTGATGTATACAATTTTCTGTGCAGAGTGGCACATTAATGAATGTGTGAATAGGTAAATAACAGGTTAAATGCAAAGAAATGTTTAAGGTAGAAAAGCAATTCAACTCAGTATATAAGTAAAGGGGAATTAAATGTAATATTCTGAATATGTTTTTAGAGTTTTAGTCTATAGATTATTTTGAAATAAACAAAAAGAAGTTAAATTATTCTACCCAGTTAACCCTATAATTTCCTTGACAGAAATGATTTAAACTCATTTCCTTGACAGAAATGATAGATGATGTAGTATATGCATCTCCCCTGTAAGGGGCTCTGTGCTCCTGTTCAAGTTTCTATAATGAGATAACTTAAATATTGTTACTCAATGACATTATGATTTAATATTTGCCATTACCAGTATTGTGTTTCATTCCAATATCCAACTTTATAACAGTTTAGTTCATCTTTGTCACATTTTTTATTCTATCTTACTGGTACAGATAGTTCCATTGAGATTAAGTATCTGTCTACTAAGGGAAATCTGGCCAGCACCATCAGCAGCAAAAACAAAACTGCAGACAGAGACAGAGTCAAAATTCAATTAACAAACATCACCTACTTAAAATAAGTTACATGTACAATATGTAACATACGTTCTTTTGCAGCTACTTAACTGTATATTTATGATGTTTTTGTCATAATGATATCAGTATAATATATTGGAAACTGTCAGTCAGTCAAGGCCAGAGACTCTCCGGATAACAAGCAAACTTGACTTTCACAGCTAATACTTGTTGTGCATCAATATCTGCCCAAAAACAAGAGATTGGTGCCATTTTCGGACATGAGGACTTATAAGAAAAAAGAATGCAAATCTACAGAGTGAGCTTTGGTCTATGCTGTGTGCAGTGAACAAATATGACTTTCTTCTGTGTACTGATTTTTTGTTTTTAAAACAACCTTGTGATTACTTCCGCAAAGAAGCTTGTTTGTTCTGAAAGTTAGCAGTTGAGTAGGGAGCATAAAAGCATATGGAATATGGGTGCAAAAGCCCCTGTAAACAGCAGAGAAAAAGGGCAGAGAAATAATTGCAAACACAGTAAGTCAATAAAAGTCTGGTATTGTGTGTGTGTGTTTGTGTGTGTGCGCTACTACCTGCAGACGGGTAAAGTCATGGCATGATTCTTTTTCTCTCTAAATAGCTTTTTCTCAACCAAGGCATCAACAATAACCTGTCTGGCATCAAAACGCTTCACTCCCTTAAAAAAGACAAAAAGAAATAAAATGGAAACACTTGAGATGAAAATATCAAACATCAAACATGCTTTTTCTATCACTAGCAGCAGTACCTGTAGTATCTTTTTAACATTTTGTATGGTAATACAGACTTGACAGATAATCACAGTGTTATTCATGCACCTCCAGCCACTGTCCACACTCTTGTGTCATGTTCCCATCTGGTCCTATCACAGTGAGGTGTGACAGTGAGTGCTTCTGAGATAGCAGGAAGTCAGTATGATCATGAGCAGGCGTCACCTTCATCGCACCTATTGAACCAAAAACACAGGGTTTGATCAACAAAAGCAGCTGAGATATTATAAAAGCTGCATTTTTCACTCAGAATGTCTAGGGATGGACAAAATACCAAAAACCAGCTTTGAAGGTCCACACATATTTTCCGCATTGTGCATCTGCAGACACCCATGAACTTATCCAATTGTGCAGACTGGGAAAGCTGTTTCATTCATACTAAAAACAAAGGTCCACCCCAGTCTGACCATGAAAAATATGCAGTGCGCAAATTGCAGCAGAATAAACAAAAGATAACTAAAGTTTTAGTGGCTGCACTTCTTTTACTTTACTAATGTTGAAGCTACAACTAAATCCGTGCCATCCAGGCAGGGACAACAGGAGAAAAAATAAAGGTTCTGCAGACATGAGGGAGAGCACAGAGTTCTTACCTGAGTTGGACATATTATATTCTTTTTTGTTGTTGTTTAACAAAATGAGAAATCTTTCAGTTTAAAATGTTGCCATGAAGTAGCGTATATACAGTAAAACTACGTAAGTCAAAACATTGCTCTACTCACATGTGAAAGAGCATGTGCAGTTGTCACACATTCAAAGTGGACAGTCCGTACGGTCACAAATTCTGGGCTGCAAGCGGACATCCGCAGAGGGGTCTGAGCTTGGGTGGATGACGATTTTTACGTCACCCACACCAGAGTGGACCCTTGCGGACATGTGGATGCGGAAAGTATGAATTGGCCTTAAGACCACACATTTTTTTCTGTGTTCAACATGCTGTAAGGTTTTTGATGTTGATGTTTAATAAGACTATGTGGGAAAGAATTTCAGACAGTAGCATAATGTCACCAGTTCCTAGCTCCATGTCGACCATTGAATCGGTGATGACGGGCAGGAGTCTCTTTGTGAAGGGATGTCTGCACTGCTTTCCATGAACAGCCTGGAACAAGGTAAACAAAGATTAGATATACGAACAGTTTCCTTAACAATTATATTATATTTGGTTGTCATTTAATTTCCACTCATCTGTTCTGGTTTGCATATTGGGCTGCATATGTTGTAGCATACTATCTTCCCAAGTTGATTATTACACTTAGGGTTTAGTTTCATATTGTTATGCATTTTATTTGTTCTCCTTCCTTACAGAGCTCCTGCAGTTGACGTCAAGCAATCCTGGCACGCAGCAGTTGAAATCAAAACAACGGCATATTGGCAGGAAAGCATGCTGTTCAAATCACTGCCAGACATACCAGTACTAGCTCTTAAAGGCCTGAACATACTTTCCGCACTATGCGTCTACAGACATCTGCAGACTCGTCCACTCACGCAGACTGGGAAAGCGGTTTCATTAAGTCTAAAAACAAAAGTCCGTGCCAGTCTGGGCATATGCAGTACACAGAATGCAGCAGAATAAACAAATGATAACAGAAGTTTTAGTGGCTGCACTTCCTTTTAGGAGTCCAAGCCCATAGGGCTGAAACCCTATTGTTTTTGTGCTGGTTTGTTATTACTATTCCTTTTCTTCAGAAATGTTTTCACAAATTCCCGCGAGATGGTAAATGGTAGAGACCTGATATTTTGCACCTTGTTTGGAAGTTGTGTGCAAATGCTATCCTCGTATTTTGACCCCAATCGGCCTGATAGGGGCGCTCTAATTAAAGAAAAACTGTTTTTTTCACTTTAAAATTCATAACTCCTTTGCCGTAAGTGCAATTTACACTAAACTTGGCATAGACATTCTTTGGTCCAAACTCTACAACCTCAAACCCATAAATAGAACCCATGGACATTCTTTTTTCGCCAAGATGTGTCTCTGGGGGCTTGGATGCGCGTTAATCTTAATCGGGTTACTCCTGGTGCTGGGAGGCCATGCATGGAACCCATCCGGCGTCTCCTACACATGAGATCAGCTGATCGCTCTGAGGCCGACTGCAGTGTTTGGACTAAAGCCCCAAATCCTGGAGGAGCTGAGGAGGAGAGGCTGCAGAGCGGGTGTGAAACAGAGGATGAAGAAAAGAAGATTTAAACCCTGCATCCCCATTATAATTACGGGGAATGTAAGGTCCCTGGTAAATAAAATTGATGAACTGGACTCACTTGGCAAGACACAGCAGGAATACAAAGAATGCAGTATAATGTGTTTCATGGAGTCAAGCTACATGAACAGATACCAGACTCAAACACAACTATACCTGGTTTCCATACAGTCCGTGCAGACAGAGACACCACCGCGAGCGGCAAAAAGAAGGGAGGGGGACTTGCCGTATTTATAAACTCCAGGTGGTGTAACCCGGGGCACAACGCTGTGAAGGAGCGTGTCAGCAGCCCTAACATCAAGCTGATTGCCATTGGACTTCGTCCATAATACCTCCCAAGGGAATTTGCTGTGACTGTTTACATTCCTCCTCCCGGGAATGCTGAGGCAGCGTGTAACGTCATTCACGGTGTAACCGCCTGCCTACAAACAAAGTATCCCGATGCCTTCATCACCATCACAGGGGATTTTAATCATGTTTCACTCTCCTCCACACTCCCCACATTCCATCAATTTGTTAAATGTACAACCAGAGACAATAAAACATTGGACTTGATATATGCAAATGTGAAAGAGGCATACAGCTCCACTGCTCTCCCCCCACTCGGCAGGTCAGACCATAATTTAGTTCTGCTCACCCCAAAATACAGACCGGTTGTTAAACAGCTACCGATCACAACAAGAACAGTGAGGAAATGGTCCCCAGAGGCCATGGAGTCCCT
>JAQLOL010000008.1:25340194-25359824 GCA_029783665.1 Naso thynnoides
GCGTGATTAAATTTTTTCGATTTTTTCCCTCGAAATTTCGATTTTTTCTTGAGATGTAAGGAAAAAACTTTCTCCTTGGACATTTTTTTCATATCCATGACCTTAAAACTATTCTGTAGCAAATTAACACTTCATAACCCGGAATTTAAACCACTGACTTCCCCATGACAATCTGACCACATTTTGGCACACTGACCATTTTAAGGTACTTTCGAACTTACACTGGATTTACTTGACAGTATAGCTTCCTCCCGCCCTTGTCTGCGCCTTTGTTTTTCAATTTGAGGTCGCGGAGAGGACTTGGACTGAACAAATGAGGAGGGAGGTTTGTATGCCTTGCTGGAATAAAGTCTGGCAGCTCCTCTTCTTGCCACCGCCAGGACACGTTCTGCCCTCCACATCCCTAAAAACACAAACGCAGAAAACAAGCACATGGAACTACAACTAAGCAAGTTAACTTCTAAACTGGCTACACGCGAAATACGTTCATCTACGATTACAGCTAATATTTTGAAATAAGTTTTAGCTAACGTTACTTACTGTGCATTCAAAACGTTGAAATTCAACTGAAAGCTCAGGCATGCCACGACCTTTTAATTTAGTGAGCTACTTCGTCATTGTAAACCCGAGAAAGGGCATTTCTGTACTATCGTACGTGGTCGTCACGTCGCTCTATAACCTGGTGTAATGATTGTGTAATTTAATATTAATGTATTTTATTTTTTTCTCAGCAAGAGCAATTCGATTTTTGTCGAACTATAACAGGAAATAACCGCTGTCCGTCTGTTAATATGTTCCCCCAACGATCTGTCTATCAAGCTACGCTGTAAAAAACAGAGGATCCTGTGTACCTAAAAAATAAAACGTTTTTTAAATGGGAAATACCCTCAAAAATGTAATTATCATGTCCCAAATACTGTTACTTTGCTCACATAGTATCATATTATAACACCAGTGTGATGGCACCGTAATTAACTGAACGTTAAAACTATCTCGTTCTGTTAGATCATTAACATACACTTCCGTTTTGAGTCTGGACAGTTCACTTTTGAGCTTGACTTTTTGTTGTCTCTCGAAAGGATTCTACACCTCATAATCATCGGATCAACAACGTCCAATTGTAATGCAGTTTGTGATGTGAAGAGCCAAGGTGTGTCAGCGATCATAGCATTACAATACAGAAACCATCCAGGACCGACGGTTAACTCCACTTTTTCATCTTAAAGTAAGCTAACATTAACGGTAGCGTTAGCATAGCAGCTGAAGGTATGGCGGAGGTTCCTGGGACATCAAGTGAGACGATAACGGAGACTGTTCAAACTAGCACTCCGCCGCCACCCCAGCAGGTAATTGATGAGGGGTCCTTTCTCGTGAATACGTTATGACTGTTTGCTAACCGTTAGTAACGTTACTGCAGTGTAACGTTACACACAGTTAATTATTTTGAACACTGTTGAGGCCGCGTTAGACAACGTTCACTCTATCACCCTGAAAGTCTGTCCGTCGTTTCTAATGAATCAGTACTAGGCCAAATGTGTTAGTTATATGCCTCTTGAAAATAAGAATACTGGTTGGGGTGCTAGCTAAATACTGTTGATATTACAGCAACCGCATGTGGTTTATGGTATGAAATTTGCTCATACAAGTAACGTTAAAGGGAACGTTGTGCATTGTTTAGCCGCTGATACGTTTATAGAGCTAGGCGCACACCAGGTAACTCGGGTCTTGAACGTAGGTCTTCCTTTTGACATTAATATGAAAAACACACTACACAAAGCCAATTCCAAATGAATGTGTTTCCTACTTTGGTGCTGATGTATTCGAAGGCCCACGGCAAGCCTGTCATCGCCCAATATCACTGCTGGGGCTTATTCTGGTCTTGTGGCTGAATGGGAGCAAATCCCTGCAGCTAAATTTCAATACCTGAAAGACCATCTGAAACCAGAGGAGCAGAGGCAGCAGCATATTGATGCTCATGGTTGTGTAATGCTTGGTCGGGTTCAACTATCACATGAACATGTGATTGTATATGGACTATGTTCAGGGGTCTGCACAACTCTTTTCCAGTCCAATTTATATCTCACTATAGATATTGCCACAAAATAATTTAGCATTGACATCCTAATTCCACATTTTCCAACTATGTTGCAAATTTGCATTGTCCTTTGCTTTTGTATTTGCCCGGAATCCACGCTCATGGTAAGTGACAGGTGATGAGAACATTCACAGAGCCACATGGGGCATAGAGATAACATTAAAACAACACAGAAAGTTTCAGAGACAGTTCTTATTGGGAAAAAAATAATGAGTGCTACATTGGGTCAGTTACAGAGCAGATGTATGAAAAACAGTAACATGAACCCAGGTGCTTTTTAAGGAGCGGCTTGGAGTGATGCAAGTATAAAACAATCTCTTTTTACTCTTACTTTGGAAAGTTCCATGTAGTGGCAGTCCAAACAAAGAGAAATCCCCAGGCACACTGAAGTCACAAAAATATTAAAAATCCTTTATTGTAGCATGGACCTAACTAGTTCGGACTCAAATGAGTCTTTATCAGGAAAGTGATAAAGACTCATTTGAGCGGAAACTAGTCTTTTTTAACTTACGGCTCTTATTGGGTTTGGAAACAGGATCCTCTTGCTGTGAGATAACATGTTTAAGTAGTGCACCTAGTTTACATATGATGCCCAGTATCTCACAGCAGATCACTTAAATGTTACAGGAGGGAAGAAGCCTTACAATAAAGCTGAGGAAGAGGAAGACTGAGAAGAAGGTGGAGTGGTCCAGTGACACTGTTGATAATGAGCACCTGGGAAGAAGGTCTTCAAAGTGTGAGTCCACCTTTTTAATAAATGCGGTCTCCAAGTCATGAAATTTGTGGTTAATGGCAGCGTCATTGGGAGCAACTGTTTTAGGGCCCTCTAACCTTTAAATAATGTCCGAATAGAAAGTCAAAATACATTTTTATAAATGCTTTAAAAATTAGCCTATATTTGATTCACATTAAAGCATTTTATTTTTATATTTCAAATTATTCTTGACATAGTGGTCAAAAATGATTTTCGTTTTCCTCCCTATAATCAGAAATACAGTAGTTTGATCCATGCAGCATCTCCTAGGTCTTATGATGAGGTGTGGTCAGGGGCTCTAATGGCACAGTGTTACCTTGAGGCAGCAGAGAATGTCTGCACACCAAACCAGCAAAAACCTGGTCTTAATCAGGCCACAGTGTTTTTTCCTGCTATCTGAGCGTTCAATGCATCACTCAGATAACAAGATGGTTCTACAGGCAAAACTCAGTTTTGATGATTAAAAAGGGCTTCTTATTTTAAAACGTTAATAGTCCTATGTGCGCAGAAATGTCACTCGTGCACATTAAAGCAGATAAACTAAATACTATAATTACAAACTTGACAGGAGTGAAGAACTCTCAGAGAAAACAAAATAAAACTTATGACATCTGTAAAAAAATTTTCAGACAGCTCTGACGGAGCACCAGAGTTTTTCAGGTGGCCTTGGCTGATCACATTGTCCCAGGCACTGGCAAGACACACAGCAGGCCTGGTTGATTATTTTTATCCACTAATATAAAGGCCCAACCATTAGGACTGCATGATTTTGAAAAAATGTCTAATTGTGATTATTTGGACTGTTGTCATAGCAATACGATTGATTGACATGAGAAGTTTTACATAATTATTTTCATTTTCATTGAAAAACAAATGGTTGTAGTGTTACTTTTGAAGGGATCTGTACCAAACAACAATGGTCTCTTAAGTTGGTAGGAATAATGTGTACATCAGGACATTTCTGTAGCACCACAATATTTGAATTAAATGGTATTTCGACATACATTTCTCCTTAAAGAAATATTGCATCACCTTGCGATTAAAAAATTACATTCGACCACATTGCCATTTCGATTGAATTTTGATCCATTGTGCATCCCTACTGACCCTGGTATACAATCTATGATATTGGACTGTCAAGAAAAATTAGTAGTCAAGTTAAGTCATTTTTACTTATATAGCATCACATTACAACATAAAGAAATATAGAGAGCAGGTCTAGACCACACCCAGTAATTTTTAAAGAGCCAATCAATTTAGAGAAGTGTCCACATGCGGAAGAACTCAACAGCAGTAGCAAGGAGAACTTCCTTTTAACAGGCAGAAACATTGTGAAGAGAACTTCCCTCAGAAGTGGGCAGCAATCTGACACGACTGGTCGGGTTGAGAGTGGGAGAGAGATGAAAAGAGAGAATCAAAGGGAGAGAGAGATGTACAGCATCAGCAAAACAATAGAAATTATAATATTTGACTGATATTTGAATTATAAAATTTGACTGGTAAAGCAATATTTCACTACAAAACAATTTTTTCTGTATCAGTTACTCACCCCTATGTCTTGAATCGAAGATTTTTTTTTCCCTTCCAGTGTTTTTCCTTGGTAGACAGATTTTTTTCCAAAAATGCAAGCCACTCACTTTAGCTGCTTTTGCTGGCAGCCTATGGAGATACAGTTTCAAAACATCAAACCACCAAAAAATGTCCCTCCAAAAATCTCAAAACCTTTGTATGGTAATATAATCCAAATCTTCTTTATCATGTCGAAGGCTTTATACTTCCAAAACCCTGTTATTTCAGCTAAAAAAGATCCAGATCTGATCCAGTGTTTTGTGTTATGGTTATTCTAAACATTGCTGAACTCTGGCTCAAATAAATATGGTTCCACTTGCTTAACCTTAGGTTATTGTCTTAAAAAAATACTAAAAAGTATTTAAGATGTTTAAAAGATAACAGTAACCCGCAACACAGAGCGTTGGACCAGATGTGTTGGGTTTACCTTTCTAGCCAAAATAAAAGTGTTTTGGAAATACTGAACATATAACACGATAGAGAAGACTTGAATATATCACACAAAGCTGCTGAGAGTTTTGGATGGACTTCTTTAGATAATTTTGAGTGAACCTCCTTAGGCTGCCAGCAAAGGGAGCGCGTATTTTGAAAATCACCTGTTTATCATAGAGTAACACTGGAAGGAAAAATCTTTTTTTAGACATCTAAAGATGAGTAATTGCTGTAAAAAAAACCCAGAATTTTGCAGTGAAATATGTTTTGTTTTATTTATTCGCACCGTAAAACAAAAAAAAAACCCAATATAGCTGCAAGCAGCAATTCCAGGGTTCAAGGAAAAAAAGATTAGAATTAGAAGTTGAAAAGCTTTAACAGCTTCGTTAAAGATAACTTAAGGGTATGTTTCAGGTAGTGACATGAACATATCCTGCCAGTTTTGTGATGACTGGACAAACAGCTCCTGATTTACTGTCTGATTTGTGTTACACCAGGCCTATTTTGTGCATTTATAGCACCCCTAGTGGTCGATTTGCATAACATTTTCAGGGTATGTTTCAGGTACTTATGTTGACATATCCTGCAAGTAGGGCTGTAAACCCTAAGTCGACTGGTCGAATCATTGGTTGATACGTTTTGAGTCGATCAAAATTTGATTGGTCGATTATTTGCTGTTTTCATTTCATCAGGAGGGAAGTACCAAATGATAAAAAGGGGGTGTTTCAGAGCAGTGGCGCCGCCAGGATTCAATTTCAAAGTACGCACAGAAACGGCAAATACAACATATGGAAAAATACTAATCTAATGTTTTCAGTATCAGTGAAATAACAGATCGCAACGTCCATTAATCTGTACCTAGACTGTTGTTATTCTGACATGAGTTATGGCTGTTGTGTGGAAAACTATGCTGTGGTCCATAATCGCGGTGCAGACGAGTGAGTTTGGAGCTAACAAGAGGAGAGAAAAAAGAAAGCGAGATGATGCGACCGTAGCCGCCATGATCAGAGGTGGCATTAATCGAATATTTTCCGTCATTTATTTAATTTTTTTAACAATGACAGGAAAATCTGAAGACCCTCTGTCTGTTTTGACGGATTACACTGAGGGTGATCAACAATAAATTTAAGCAATTCACATCGCGGAGGTTACCAAATCGATCAAAAAAAGATTCCCTTCAGAGCATCTGGGTATCATCGCTGACCTCTACACTGTGCTCAACGCTCCTCACTATTCCGGGTGCTGACAGTGCATTGAAGAGATACGGACTGGATGCTTTGGAGCGCGTCTGTGACCACTACGGGTCACAGAGGGGTGCAGCTGTGCCACTGGTGCAGAAAGAGCGCATGCTGCAGGATTTCCTCCCGGTGAAGCAAGTGCTAGCAGGGTCGGGAAATCCCACTTTCAGAGAGTCTTGCCAACTTCTGATCACTTCCGTGGGAGAAATGTTCCCTGACTTCAAAACTTTAGCTGAAGTGGCGCTGGTAATTCCAGTCTCCAGTGTCGCAGCAGAGCGCGGGTTCAGCCTTCAGAACAAAATTAAAATGGCCTTGAAAAGTTGTCTGTCCAAGGCAAAGATGCAAAATCTAATGACAATTGCCTCTGCAGCAGTCTCCCTTGATGCCTTTGATTACGCACAAGCGAGCTCCCAGTTTAAGTCCATGCGGACTTAATTTTACATTGTAAAATTGCATTGTTCATATTTGCCTGTTAAGGCGCAATGGCCACAATGTTTTTAGCGGCCCTCGCTGTCACTGCGGGAAAAAATGTGGTGTTGACATGAGAAGTGACCATCGTCAGTGTTTCTGTTCATCTTTTCTCTCAATAAATAAATGCATAATATAAGCTTGTTCTGTGAATTAATTATTAAAAATGAAAATGATTCAGTGAAAACACAAGCTATTAAATATGTCATATTATCATATACATTATCACTAAAAAATAAAAAATAAAATGACGAGTAATAATAGATGATGACGGAATTTTTACGACCCTGTCCATCAAAATGACGGACAATGAGGAAGTCTAATGCAACCACAGGCCGTGATATGATGACATCACCCCGGCTGAGGAGGAACTATGAAGGACTCAACTGTGCAGAGCCGAGCTGTAACGTGTTGTGGAGAAGGGACAACACAGGGCACACCGCTATGTGCATATTCCTCTCAGATGCGGTCACCCGGTTCAGCTCCCTGGACAGTGCACTGCAGACCTGCAGCATTTGTTTTCATCCAATATAGCCTATACGTGTCTCAGCCGCGAAGATGATTTAATTAATTATTAATTAATTTAGCATCGCACCGGCGCAGCCAAACCCCCTCCCTGCCGACCAAATTTCAGGGCTTCAGTCGACCAACTATTTCCTTGGTTGATTATAGCCCTACCTGCAAGTTTTGTAATATTTGGGGAAAAAAATCATCTATAGTCATATTTGTATTATACCATGCTGCCCTTTTTTTATTTATAGTGCCCCCTCAAGGTCGATTAGAATGAAAATTTCGGGGTATGTTTCAGGTACTTATGTGGAAATATCCTGCAAGTTTTGGATGATTGGCCCAATAATTGTTGACTTTTGTCCATTTATGTGCTAAGCCACGCCCCTTCTGAAATTCATTGGTCAATATCTTGAAAACGAAATAAGATATCAACAAGCCTTATGCAACTTTTGATCAGCTTGGTCCAATGATGACCCACAGGGAATTTTGAAGGAATCAGACCTACAGCCTAGGAGGAGATGTCAAAATGTGTTTTTCAGAAAATTCAAAATGGTGTAAAATCCAAAATGGCGGACTTTATGGGTTATATTGGCAGAGTTGTAGAGTTTGATCCAAAGAATGTCTATACCAAGTTTAGTGTAAATTGGACTTATGGTGTGGAAGTTGTGAATTTGAAAGTGTAAAAACAGTTTTTCTTTAATTATAGTGCCCCCATCTGGTCAATTGCGGTCAAATTACTTGGACAGCATTTGCACACAACTTCCAAACAAGGTGCAAAATTTCATGGCTCTGCCATTTACCATCTCATGGGAATTTGTAAAAACATTTCTGAAGAAAAGGAATAATAATAATAAACCAGCACAAAAACAGTAGGGTTTCAGGCCTACAGGCATGGACCCCTATTAATGCTAATAATAACAATGATAATAACAAGAACCCAGCACAAAAACAATAGGGTTTCAGCCCCACAGGCTTGAACCCCTAATAAACCGGCACAAAAACAACAAGGTTTCAGGCCTACAGGCTTGAACCCCTTAATTTCAAAACGAAACTCAAGGCAGCCGCCAGAAACCCAGATGGGCTTACAAAGATGTCCCACCAAGTATAATAAAATGGAATACAATACAATGCTATGATTTACAATACAACAGAATCATAATATTGGTCTAAAATTTCAAAATAATCAATGTCAAAATGAATAAGCAAATTCTCATGGCTCAAATACATGGGGCACGCACCTGATAGACTCCATCAGTACATTTTTTTTACGTGACTAAGAACAAGGCTCAAAATGCCCCATGAACATGTCTCATGTACCCCTTAAACACTAACATTCTGTTCATCCATCCATTAATATATAAATATTAATTGTGTTAAAAACCTGTGGTTGGCAATCCTTTGTTGTTTATGAAGAAATAAATCACCTTGATACATGCCAAATGACACATTTAGCATAACCCAACAAATAACAATTATTAACATGCATTAAGTAGCTAAGACATCTAAAGATATTCCTAGAAGCCTTTAAATAAAAAGTTATTTTGAGCAAAGATGTATATGGTGTATTAGGAATACATAAAACAGTTGTCATAACCTCAAAATTCTTTTATTCAGAATTCTGAATTTTTCAGCAGAATTTCATTAATACTTGAACTCTAATACACATTTTTTTCATATGGTCTTAATCAAATCTTGAATACTTATCCATAAACAAACTTTGTGGACATTAAAACGTTAATAACTTCCTTGATGCAGAGCTCTGTTTCTTCACTCTTCTGCTGTACCATTTAATGAATGATATCAAAGAGCAACTGAAAGTTATATGTATCACACTCCCTACCAAGCCTTCAGTTACCTCTTTTTTTTTTTTTTTTTACCAGAAACGTTTGAATAGAATGTCATGCTGTAGTTTTTATTTTAAAACCAATAATGAGGAGATGAAGGCATTACCTGTAGATGTAGATTATGTGGCTCAATCCTAATCCATTATGTTGTGTTCTAGGCTGCTGTATTTATGAGAAGCCCCGACAGTTTGGAGAATCATCCTCTGAAAGCGAGGGAGACGATGATGATGAGGGATGTGGCAGTGCTCATTGTATCCTGGGCCACAGCAGAAGAGGCCATGGACAGAGGGGGAGTGAGGGTACCACAGTGCCCCCAAACTCTGGAGGGTCACACACCCACTAATGAGCACTGCATGCTGATGTGAAATCTGAGGGTGTTCTCACAGCAGCCAAATTGCACTCTTTTTTTTCTTCTTCTTCTTTTCAGTTTTTGTTCCATTACTGACGCAAAGGCAGGCCAGATGCTGTGTTTCAGTCATGAGTCAGAATCTCACAGCTGTGACAGACTCTATGCTCCCGCTCTGAAAAACAGAGAAAATGTTGCTCTCTATCCAACAGCTAATACACTAACAAATGTAACACACACTGATAACTGCTAAGTTCACATTTTATATCTTTTTAGTCTTGGGATGTTTTAGTCTTTTAGTACAAATCACACACAGTAAGCATTACATCATGTTGAGAATTTTCCAAAGTAGTCTGAAGTATTGTAGGATGGCAGAGTTTGAAATGCTCTCCTACTTTCCAGGCATACATTTTTCCCATTATATTATCATGCCAAGAAAATAAACTTTGAGGTCTGTAATCCATCACAGTAAACATATAGGTTGTTTTTGTCTGAGTTGCTGTGTGGAAATGCAATCGGATTTGCATTAAAGATAATTTTCTTCATCAGTTAATCTGCTGAATATTTTCTCTTGTCCAAAAGCTACAAATATTCGCCTTACATACATAGTAAATGCCAATTGATAAACATATTGTAAATATTATTGATTGAGTCAAATGTTTATTAATCTAGTTTCTGTCACTTAAGCAATTTAAAAAAGGAAATCAGCAGAAATACAGGGTAACATAACCAAAACATGTCTTATGTGTCTTCAAGCATAATTTTTATGGCACCTGGAAGTAGAAAAATCAGTTTAAGATTTAAAAGAGCTTTGGGAAATAGTCATCAGCTGTAATGTTAACAAAATGTGATTTGTCATCAATGAGCTAAAACATGTAAATAAAGTAGTAGATATTATTATGGTGTATGCAGTGCAGCTGTCACCTTACCATGTTAAAAAATAACAACAGTTATTTACAATTGTAATGTCTGTTCCCCGTTCAGCTGCTTGAACAAAAAGTTTGCTATTTTGCCATGACACAATAAGCATGGCATGGCAGCAAAGTGCAAGTGTTTAGCCCAATAGCATACGAACTTAAAACATGCAGTGCTGATTGAAGTGTCAGAATTGGTCTATAACAATGTTTTTGCATGTTTTGTCCTGTTTTATGCCCTCCTCCTACCCATCAGATTCATGCATATTACAAAATGTATTTTTATTTTCAAGCGTGTGGTAATGTCAATAAGCTTTTGGGATCTATTCCAAAAAGTAAGTCTAGCAAGTTCTGAGCCTAACTCACAGTTGACTAACACCTAAATAGTGAACTCTCAGTTTTTGGATTCCAGGACAACTGATCAAATAAATTATTCTAATTGTCAAAGTAACCGACCCAGAGTGTTAAATACCTCTCTCTCTCTGGAACAGAAAGCACAGAGTTTCCCTTATCTCAGGCTTAACAAACCCAGAGTTTTCACTAAATCCACTTTCTGGAATACACCCCAGACTGACACAGTCTGACTTTCATCCTGTGGTAAAATGAGTGAAGAACATCATCTTCCAACAAAATCCAAAAAGTTTGGGGTGGTTTGGAAAAGGCTCAACAGTAATTGTAATGACCTGTGATTTTTCATTAATAATCTTAAACACAGAAAGGCACAATTGATAATGTCATCATAATGAGATCACTGTGTGGCTAAGAACCTTTGCCCAATCTCCATACTTGTAATTCTAAAAGGAAAATCGCATCACTGTCCCCAGCAATTTGTTAGACTTACTGACTGTGAGGAATGCTATGTTAAGAGCTCTCAAGACGTGATAATAGAGATGCCATAAAATGTCTGGCTGTATATTTTTCTTTTGACAAAGTGGGAAAGTTAATTGTATATAGCACAGCACACTGCTTTTATTTATTTATTTTTGTCTGCTGATCTTAAGTCTGAATTTGCTAATACTTCATACGCAGCTGACCTCAGTCTGTACAGTAACATTGCAGTTACAAACCAGTATATGAGAACTGGAATTAGAAAGAGACTGAAGAGGAGAAACCAACAAAGATTGAAATTATTAGTATGAGTATTTGCTGTTTCTGAGGTCAGTTTTAGTAAATGCCAATTTTTGTGTTGATTGCTGACGGATCTTATGTCACTACTCTGCCATTACATTATTATTATACACAGTTTTAGTAGCATCAGTATGATCCTGAGTCAGGGTTTTCCATTATTTAATTTATTGGTGGAGGCCTACCACATTTTGATTTTCTACTTTTGCGTATTTTGGAGCTCTCTCTCTCTCTCTCTCTTTCGCTGTGTCGTGGCCCCCCCCCCCCCCCCACACACACACACACACACACACAGACCTTTTTTTAAAAAATTTTATTCGAAAGCAACATCAATCAGTATTATGACGCTTAATTAGTGTCAAATCCACACATATAAAAGCCACATGCGTGGACGGGACACTAACACACAGAATGGTATTATAAAAGTATGCTTGCAAGGACATTTTATTAATCTATGTGCACCAATGCAGTGCACAAATGTGTGGTTTTGTGTATGAGTGCAGAAAACATTTCAGTGAGCGGAAAAGCCTTCTTGTAAGGGACGTGCACGTTCTTTGGGCAACCATGGGGCTGTGACAAGCATGAGTCTGACACTGCCACAGTGACACTGTAGTTCTGTGGGAAACACTGCCTCAGTAATCAGAACTGGAGAGCCCTGTTCTTTATATGTGAATTTTGATTAATATAATTTAACACAAGCCTGTTTTTTTTTTTTTTTTACTCCTTCAACTTAAAGTTTATCATTATCAGCGTAAGCCTCGGGGGTATTCCATCAAGGCAGATAAGGACAATCCTAGTTTAAGTTTCACTGATTTAAGCAAGAGGTCTTTTTCATTACTGACTTATGAATTCCCAGCCCAGTAACCAAGGTAACTAATACCACTAAACTAGCCTGCTTTGCAGCAGGTCAATTGTGCATGCTTAATTTAGCTGTGTGTCAAAGAATTTCTGATTTGTGCAAACAGAGCCTCAAAGAATAGTTCTGTCAAGTGCCTTTTCGTGCTTGCATCAATTTCATTTTTCTTGTAATGTGATCAAGAAAGAATTTACGTGTTTGCGTTATTTCCAAATCATGTATGAATATAAATAAACAAGGGAAGAAATCATGTCTTACCACTGTAACAGTCTTAAAAAGCTAGTATTTGGTCATATTACACAGATTTAGACTTTAGTAAAGGCCATACATCTAAGGACCAATAAGTCCTACAACCAACTGTGAAAGGAAGGCATTGATGCAGGCCCTCAGGCGTTTTTATAAAGATCCCCCACAGTTCTTCAATGCTTGGTTTTCTATTTCAGTAAATCACCTTTCTGTTTTTGGAGTAAATGCTTTTGTAGAATTTGGGGAAGAAAAGTATACCAAAGTTGTGCTTAAGGCATTTATTTCACTCAAAAGATAAAAATAAAAACAAAATGAAACAGTCCAAACAGTGATTTTTTTTTTAATTGTTTGATGTTGAAATAATATCACTATTGTAATTTCTTGAGGTCACGGTACTTGTGCAGTGAAAATCTGAAATAACAATCCTAACTTAAATGATTAATTAAGCCCATCAAAAATGATCAAATGGAATCAGTTCAGTGAACAAATCAGACTATCAGTTGTGTTTCAAAAACTTGGATGAGAAATTACAGAATCATTTTAGCTGGTTAACACCCTGCAACCTGGGATATTTTATCCATGTTGGATCAGTCTCAATCCTTAAATGTGTAGAAAGCTGACAATCTAATTGTTAAAGATGTAACATGACCCAGAATTTTTCAATTCAGATTTTTCATTGTGGAGCTGTTGTCTGATCAATAAATCGTTCATTTCAAACTTGCAGAAGTTCAAACACGTTAAAGGAACTTAGCTTTTTCAGAGACTTTTTTCAGATACAAATGACTGCTTTTTTTGGGCCTGTAATTTCCCAGTAATTTTAAGAATGTTGCCGTATTGAAACTTTATCATTTGGTAGTAATTACAGTGTTCAGCTGCCACATCTCCCATTAGTTTTTTATAACCTGATAGCCAATAAACATGAACAATATGTAGCACATAAAAAAGTAAGTAATTTTAAAAGTTAAATTTAGAAACTCCCTCTACTGATAATGGCTAAAATTGTCAAATATTGAGATCAATATTGGCCCCAAAAAATCCTGTTTCATTAGATCTATAGTAAGAACATTTGTAAAGGTAAACAACTTTTCTCACGAAAACTTAAGCGCAACCGTTTTGTAGCCATAACATCATGTCAGACATTTATAACTGTGGTGATTTTACTCAACTCAATTTGTTTTTAGTATAAAATAGTAATTTGATGTTATGAGCTAACTTTAATGACTGCCTGTGTTGGAAGAATTGAATTAGGTCAGAAATTTTGCATTACTTTATATAGCTGACATGTTACTTTGGATTATTTATTTATCTGTTTATTTGACAGGGACAATGCACAGATTCTTAGTTGCACCAGAGTTAGCTGTAAGCTAATATACATCTGCAGTCCCTGGGCAGGAGACAAAGACAGTATCTCAGCAATAATTAATTTAGTACATAAGTTAAACAACATCTAAAGAATAGGGGACTGTGTACTAACCTGTTTCGGTGGAGTGAAACAAAATATTAGACAAGGCAGGCATCTTGTCCTGCCAGAATCACTCACTTGAGTTCAGAGGTTACCAGTTTAGCCCTCACCATCTTACCTGAAGATCTGGCATGAAACTTAACTCAACATTATTTATGTAGCACTTTACACACAACACTGTTAAATCAAAGTGTTCTACAGTACACACAGAGGATAAAAGCAAACAAAAGAGAAAAAAAACACAACAGACAAGAACACAGATGGTTAAGCACAGTTAGAGAACAAAAGTGCATTTTAAGTTGGCTGGAGGAGAATCTGAGGGCAGGTGGAAGGGAATTCCACAGTTTTGTAGCAGCAATAGAGAAGGCCCTGTCAATACTTAGTCCTGGATCTCTGGACAAACAGAAGTCTTTGGTTTGATGATCTCAGTTCTCTGCTTTAGTGATATGGAGACAGGGGTTCTGAGATGTAAGGGGGAACACAACCACGTAAAACTTTTAAAACAAACGTCAGGATTTTAAAATTGATTCTGTACCAAGCAGGCAGCCAGTGTAAGGAAGAGAGAAAAAAGGGGTATCGGGGTCTCTCTTTCTTGACCCTGTCACAAATGTTGCTGCTGTGTTTTTGACAAGTGAGAGAAAGGATATAGAGGACTGTGTGATATCAAAATATATTAAATTCCAGTAATCAAGGCAGAAGGATATTTCTTTTTACTTTTGACCTGGAGAAATTCATCCACGCTGCATGGCTCACTTTCTCCAGTCCAGAAGTACAAAGAAGTGATTGGAGTTTAGAGATGTTGCGGAGCTGCATGAAACTTAATTTAAGTACATGGTTGATTTGTTTGTTACATTTCAAATCTGTATTGAAACTGACTTCCAAGATTTTTTGTATGTTATTTAGTAGACGGGGCCAAAGTACCACAATAATGAGAAATACTGATGGTTAGATGCTCCTGATAAAATAACTTCAGTTTTATTCTCAGTGAGCTGAACAGTTTGTCGCCTTCCAGGATTTGATGTTAATAAGACAGTTAATGAGGTCCGCTAGTTTGCTGTGGTTATTAGTAAAAGTGGAAAGAGATGTGTTTTTGAAAAATGTGGCCAAGCAGAAGCAGGTAGATGGAAAAGAGGATATAACTTAGTATAGAACCTTGGGGTAGGACACCATAAGAGAAGGGGTCTGAGGAAGAAGCTGAGTTGCCAATGGAGACACTGAAGGATCTGTTGAATAATTATGATGAAAACCAGTTTAAGACAGAGCCAAAGACCCCCACCCATTTGTTTAACCTCTTCATGAGAATAGAGTGGTCTGTTGTGTCAAAGGCTGCAGTTAGATCTAGGAGCAAAAGGATGGAGCAGTTACCTGAATCAGCAGCTAGGAGGAGGTCATTAGTCATTTTTAGTAATGCAGTTTCTGTATTGTAAAAAAAAATCTCTGAAACTGAATTAAATGCAGTTTTGGGCCAGGTGGGATAACAGTTGATTGAAAACTACTTTTCCAAGGATTTTGGAGAGAGAGGGAAGTTTGTAAAGTTATATTAGTCTAGGTTTATATAGGTCTATTGTTAATGATGAATGAAAGATCTAGATTCCATTTTTGATGTGGCTGTGGACTACTGTATGTTTGAAAGATTGGGGAACTTAACTGGTTTCTAGGGTGCTACTGATAACTGAAAGAATTTCAGGGCCAACTGTGCCTATAAGTTTTTGCAGAGAGTAGTTAGAATAATGTCAAGAGAACAGGTGGAGGGTCTTCATAGAGGAAGGTAAAGTGTTTAAGTGGAAAGAATTTAAAACTGTATTACTTTGTCTGGTAATGATTGTTTTTTGCAGAGCTATACTGCTTTACTAATGGATCACTTTATATTTTATCTTATATGTTAATTCTCCTGACAGAATTAGATTGATAAAGCATCATTAACAGGAGAGTGTTTGAATTTGTAACTTCAAAATCCTCTTCAGGTTTTCAGTTGTTTGATTTTAGATAAGTCCAATGTATCCACGGGACAATTCAGAAATTCTGAGATTTTGCATTAGAAAAATTGGTTTGTAAGAGGCGTTTCTTTGCATAGGATTTCATGAGTGATGTCAGAATTGAGGGTGATTTTGCTGTCCACACCAGTGTGCACAAAATAAATAAATTAAAAAATGTTAACGTACTCATTCACTTAACTCCTTGCACAAAGCATGATAGATTTACATAAAATGCAGCTTCACCTTGTCTGTTTAAAAAAAAAAAAAAAAAAAGTCACTCTGTGGACTCTAAAAACAAAAGATTTGTCCTTCCCTGCTGTGGTCTACAAAATGAATGACATGTTTATTAATATGTTAAAATCAATAAAAATGCAGCGTTCTGTGTTTACGGGCCCACTCCAGCCCAGGTTGTACAGGTGTAAATGGATCACAGCCAATGTGGCGTACATGAATGGAGAGGTGATTGTCTCATATCTCAGTTATGAACAAAATTCACCAAATTCAGGCTCCATCATCAGTATTCAGTTTCAGACCAAATTTTATATGTGACAGTAGTGTGGATTACACAGTTCATTGTTCATATTGTTATACAATTCACGGCAACTACACATTGACATTGTAACATATTGGTATGTTCATTGTTCTTGTACTGCTAATGCATCTTTCTGTATATACTGTTAAACATAATGAGAGCACATTTAATGTGAATTAAAGTTAAAACTGTGATCAAACTTACAAATCTGTGTAATGTATTACATGGCAGTGTGACACCCCTAACTTAAGCATACCATTGCAGTCCCCACTGGCTTTAAGGACATAATAGAGTTAACTATATTACTATAGAACATTATACTACATGGTACATCCCTGATATTTTTTTCATTTACATTGGATCAAAAGGTGTTGCTCATAGCAGCAAAATCATAGAGAATTATTACTAATTCTGCAGTTATCTTCAGCCACTTCCAAGAACAGATGAACACATTGGAGAATTTAGCAGCTAAAGAAAAAGATATTCTTCTCAAGAACTGTGGAGCACACCAAAGATAAAAGCAAATTAATAATGGAGTTTGTTTTTGTTGATCTCTGTCTGCTTAATGTGTAATTAGTGCCCCCAAGTGGTTAAATATCTGCTGAGGTGTGATCTGCTTTATTACCTTGAGGCACTGTTCTGAAAAGTTACTTAACAATATTTTCCAAATACTTATTACACCTAGTCAGCTCCAAAAGCTGAGATTGAGTGTGGGGTTAAGGAGCGCGCAAGGGGCATCTCTACTATGAAAGCAATGTATTGGCTTATTTTCATCTTGCGTTTTTACTTTGGCAACATCTTAAAAAATGTCAAGCCAATAGAGCCAACTGAATTGAATTAAATTGATCAAGACTTAACAAAATTGAGAACAAGAGACAGATTCCAACAGTAATCCATGGCCACACTGGGCTGCACCTTTTAAACCAAAATCTAAATGAGATGTGCCCCCGAAAAAACACTGAAATTTCCACTTTAAAAAACCTCTCATAACATTCAGGTGCACATTTACCTAAATGGGACATACTGTGGGTAAAAATGTAGTTCGTTAGCTACTGTCAGCTTCAATTTCACATATACCATTAGGCACAATCTTTATTGTAATGCAATGTATTTTCAGTAACTTATTATCTATTTACTTTTTAAAACTAGATCTGTCAAATCTTAGTTTTTACTTGCATAATTTTTTTCATGAGAGTAACTGTACTAGTATTCTCACCAATTTCATGACAACACATCGCTTGACAGGGAAGTTTACCAACATGGAAATACTGTAAACAATGCAGAAACCTTTTAAAAAAATAAAAATAAAAAAAACTTTAAAGTGGCCATAATTTGATTCTTAGTTGGCTTGAAATTATTTCCATTAGTTAAATGTTTAAAACAGTTTGTGTAAATTTTGTATCGAGAAAGTGTAGGATGCCATTTATTTATTTTTAAATGTTGAACATAATTTGCATGCTCATGAAATCTGCAGAAACAAACTGGAAAAAAACATTTTTGAGACACTCAACAATCAAACCCTTCAGCACTCATCTAAAGGAGGCTTTTTTTAACAAGGGATTATCAGTGTTAAAGACAGAAAAGAGTGTAACTTTCTTGAGATTCTTCAGATACATGATATGGAAAAAAAATTACCATTTCAAAATCCAATTATAATAAAAAATACATCAATACTGACAAAATTAACAAGTTACAAATTATTTACATTATAGTTCTTAAAATATAACCACCACAATAACAATGAAATTGTTGGTAAAAGATTTTATTTTCCAGATGATATGATACCTGAACTACTACTCTAGAAAAAAAAAAAATTACCCAACAGTAACAGGTTATAAATTTACTTAAAAACTGTCATAATGGCAGGATGCAATGCTTATAGGTCTCTATCATGAAATTGAGAAAAGCAAAAAATTAATATGCTGACAATGGAAAGAACAATGTTCTGTAGTAATACAAATCTAAACAAATGACATTCATATAGGGCTGCAGCTAACAAACACTTCCATCATCCATTTATATGCCGATAATTTTTTTAATTGTTTGGTTATATAATACAGCCAGTTAAGTCCAATAAAGGCCATTGAGTCATCACGAAATGCTTGATAGATTCTAACACGAGGATACTCGATTCATAATCAAATTTAAAAAAACAAAAACAAATTCACAACTGAGCAAGTGAAGCTAGAGATTGTTTAGCTTTTATGGGGATGAGGTGTGTGTGTGTGTGTGTGTGTGTGTGTGTGTGTGTGTGTGTGTGTGTGGTGGGGGGTAACAATGACAAAAACAAACCAGATTTAATTTTTGTTGATCAACCAATTCATATCTCAGCTCTAAATAAAAATTTTCAATTTCATTGAGCACGTTTTCAGCCAATGCCAAAAAGAAGATCCCACGCATCATGTGCATACAATTTAAAATATTACAAGACTTAATTATAAGAACAAATTTTACAGGCAGTGATACAGGTGAGCAAGTTGATACACTACATGACAAAAACCCATAAAAACTCTTGCTCATGGAGAAGGACAGTGATCCACATTCTAAATTGAATTTTAACATTTTTAAGAATCTATAATGGCACAGAAAATAACACAAGGCAACACATTAAAAAAATGCATGCGTACAATCTCTGAACAGATGTTTCCAAGAACTAGTAAGAATGACACTGCCATGCTCTTAGAGTTTAGATTGTCAAAGTAAAGATCTGTGCTTTATATTTGGTTAAGTTTTCAGAGAGAGAATGTTCCACAGGTTGCACGGGGCTTGTAGTTGCAATGTGTGAATAGAAAATACAAAGATGTCTGGGGAAATGATTAACGCTTGATTATTAAGTTGTAAACAGGCAGCCACCATCACAGCTGAGTGCTGAAGCTAATTCTTCTATGGCTTTTTAACAATAATCATATTGAAGAAAAAAAAATGAACCAATCACTGAATCCCAATTACTTAGTCTTTTGTTGTTGGTGGTGGTTTTTTTTTTTTTTTTTTTAGGTATCTTGAGGAAGTAAAACTTTTGCTATTTGGTGTATTTGCATTAGTACTTCATTTACAGGTGTTCAAGGGTGGGGATTGCCACTAGCTGGTCCCAATTCTAGGCTTTCCCCATCAAACAAAGTCAGATTTCTGCTTTATTAAAGGCACACAAACATAATCTTTTTGTTTTTGTTTTTAAAAAAGGAGAGCAATGACATATCTTTCATATATGACAAAACCAGGTGATGAGACAGGTTAGAAAAACAGTTTGTTCAGAGTTTCTAGTG
>JAQLOL010000008.1:25392027-25402699 GCA_029783665.1 Naso thynnoides
AACCAATCCAAGACCTGTGGTACATTAGTCAGGTCCTTACGAGACACCACCGTGCACACTGCACTCATATAGTGTAGGGAAACTGTATGAACTGTATGTTTCTGCAGGGAGTCACTCACCTGTTTACAGCCCGGAAAGACGTTGCTAGCCGATTGCCGAGTGTCTCATGATGCTGGGCAATAGGCTAGCAACGTTGAGACGCTTGGCAATCAGCTAGCAACGTCTTTCCCGGCTGTAAACAGAGAAAAACCAGAAAAACTCTGAACAAAGGAATGTGACTGAAGGGGCCGATGGTGTCTGTGTGTGTTCTGTCCTGAAAACATTTGCGTTCAGTCAACTGTGAAATCGAGTCCGTTGTGAAGTTGTGTGCTTGTTTTTGGAAGAAACAAAAGAACATGAAGCTTTCCATCCAGACTGAAACCAGCTGATTTCATGTGTGTGTGTGTCCACAGAGGATGGGCGTTCTGAACGTGGGTCAGAGGATCGAGGAGCAGACCGAGTTTGAAAAGATCTATAAGAACGGTATGTTTGTCCTCTGTGTGCTTGGCTGTGAGCATGTTGTTGTTGTTGTTGTTGTTGTTGTTTTCTTAGTACAAGCTGTTGCTTCACTGTGAGCCTCACTGTTCTCTGTGTGTGATCTCTAACCAGCATGGGCTGACAATGCCAATGCATGTGCTGTACAGTATGCAGGAACCGGAGCCTTGAAAACAGACTTCACCAGGTACAGTACTTCAACTCACATCAGAGGAGCTGACTGTGGTTTTATCATGGCTGGTTTTTAAATCATGATACTTCAACAGTGCAAAAAAAAGAAATGCAGAGTAATAACAAACAAATACCCCCCCACCCCGCCCACCCAACAAGATGCAAGAAGAAACATGAATGTCAAGATGGGTCACAGAAAAGTGTCACTAATTAACATGCATGATGTGAGTGAATGAGACGTGTACTTCATTCTGATTCTTCAGCGTCCATATTGGAAACAAAACTTGAATGAATGGCGTCTTAAATGTCCATGTGACGAGTGTGAGCTGAGTCCTTCGCCCTCTGGCCACAAGTAAACAAAAACAGCTTTAGCCTGAGCTCTGCTGAAGTTCACATCAGGTGGAATGAGAGATCATAAAGCCTCTGAGCACAGTTTGGCCTGAGAATCAAAAGTTTCAATCAACAAAATGAAAGTTTCTTCCATGTATTGATCAGACGGGATGACAGCAGTGCTAACATGGTGTTTGATGTTTGTGCAGCGAGTGGATGTCATTAACTTTGACATGACATCTAAAGTTTGAACAGAGCACTTAAACTTTGGATTTGACACTGTGACACATCAAACTGAAGAAGACACTCATGGATGTTGTTGCATTAATGTTTATTGATCCTCCAGGACGGGCAAGAGGACCAGGTGGGGGCTGCTGCTGGACGGTTGGAACTCCATGATTCGCTACTACAAAAACAACTTCTCTGATGGATTCAGACAGGTGTGACGTCTGTGACATCATACCAGAAAAATACACAGTTTGAATCCTCATGCCATACCTCCGACTGCTCACATGACTGTGTTTTCTTGACGCTGGCATGGCAGAGAGTAAATAATCAACACATTAATTAAACACACAGTTACTGAACGTCTTCAGACCTTCTCTAAAACAGAATATTTAACCAGATTGTGGTAAAACGTTCAGGTTCTCCATCTTCACGCCACGACTAATGAGCTCCAGCATGTTAAAACCATGAACTTTCAGATTTCACTTGAAAATGAAACTGTGGTCGTTGTCACATCAGTCCCAGTCAGAAAGCAAATATGTGTGGCTTTGTCGTTTCAGGATTCCATCGACCTGTTTCTGGGGAACTTTGCTCTTGATGAGTTAGATGGAGCCACTCCTCTGCGAGTGCAGAGAGACTGGAAGTTCCTCACAGTCAGTATTTTTCATCTCAGTGTGGATGTGACGCTGCGCTCACACAGAAAGCAATCAACACGTCACATACACCATTGGATCTTTTTGTTTTCAAACGTGTATTTCGTGCGAGTGAAGCGAATACACACAGCACGTTAATATTCGCCCGTTCAGGCGGGGGGCACTTTTCGTCTTAACTACGGCCGATATAACCATCACTGCCTCTGTATCAGTTACAGTCCCAGACACGATGGAAAACTTGCCGACGTCGTGTCTGTGTTCGTAACATCGTTCAGAGGTGAATAAAGTCTTGTTGGATCATCTTGTCTCATTCGGCGTAGGGACGTAGATTCTCAACACTCATAGGCTGTGGTGACACAGCGTCACGGGAAGTAAAGTTCAACATTTTCTACTTGCGCGGTGGAAGCGATGGACGCCACGTGGCCTCCACTGTGTCGCCCAGCGTCGAATCGCATCTCATCCCGTCTTTGCATTGACCTGGTTTTGAGTCTTTACATGTGAGTTTGCAAAGTTGCTTTCTGTCTAAGCGCACCTTTAGCCTCATCCTTTTAATGCTGTGTTTTACTTCTTTTTTAGTCAACATTGTTATTATTATGCTTTTATTTATTTGCTGATGTGTTTTTGCAGCTGCCCATCATCATGCTTGTGGCGTTCTCCATGTGCATCGTGTGTCTCCTCATGGCTGGTAAGTTCAAATCTGTAAATGATTCGTGGAATCCTTCAGGAAATATGTCTGTGAATTTGTGACTGTTTTTATTTCTTTATCTCCTGGTTAAATGATCTAAAAAGTAGTGAAATGAGTTTTGAAATATTTACTTTAATTTGATGGATGTGTCGTGTGGCCAGGGGTGGGGCTGGGGTTCAAAATGCTCTTTAATATTCCAATAAGAACATAAGAACGTTTTAGCGTAATGATGTCTTCATTCTAGTTGATCAGGTGTAAGTAACTTAATTAGGTCACAGCTCAATTTGGGTGTTCCTGCTGTGACCTCACAGTGAGGACACTTGCACAGAGCAGCGCTGACGCTGTCCTGCTTTACGGCGGCGCCGACCTCTGACGATCCGTCGTGGTCTTCTCTTTGGATCGCTGTCTCGTGCTGAGCTGACTGGAACAACACATCTGTGGCTGCAGCAGAAACTTGAGAGAACGTTTGGTTTTTAAATTTGTAGTTTTCGGGTTCGCTGTACTTGAAAACATCAGCTCGACTTTACCGTTCAAATGTGAAACTGCTGCTTCACATGAAAAGCTCTCTGCTGCTGCTGGTAAACCGTTCTAAGGCGGAAGGAGGAAGTTGTATACAGAGCCATGAAACGCCTGTAATGACATTTTTTATCCATTAAAATTCAAGTGAATCTGTTCTGACTGCTTCTTCAGTCTGAGTGCTGTTTGTGTTGCAGGGGACACGTGGACGGAGACGCTGGCCTACGTGATGTTCTGGGGGGCTGCGAGTGCCATCACAGCCACGATCATCCTGTTTAACGGCCAAGACTTTGTGGATGCTCCTAAACTGGTTCACAAGGAGAAAATGGACTGAGTGTGTGTGTGTGTCTGTGTGTGTGTGTGTGTGTGTGTGTGTGAGGGGGGTGTATTTATGTGTGGTAAAACCCAAGTGTGGAGAAGCTGGCCCTGGGGGCTCGAACCTCGTCATCTCCACCAACTTGGTCTCAGCTGTGGACTCCAGACTGATGTGCTGCCTCCATGCGACCCTTTAAAACACTGTTCAGCTGCCATTTGTCCACAACTTCTCTGTTACCGCACACACTCCTCCACATGACTTCCGGTTCACGTCTGTCATGACTAGTGCTGTGTCAGTACATTGATTTGACTGATCTGTTGCTGTTTTCAGTGAGAGCGGCTCTGTGATGGCTCAAGTATCCTCCAGAAATATAATTTCTATACACCACGACTGCTCCTCTTCTTTTCTGCTTATCTTTAAACTGGGGGGGGGGTTAAAGCTGCATTTGGCTTCTTTTGACCTCTTGTGCTACTGCAGTTGTCAACTGTGGTATTTGGTGTTGGCCACTTAGTTTTACTGGGGCTCTTTTTTTACTGCCGATTAAGGAGAAAAAAGGAAAAAAAAAACAAGAATCAAATATTGATTAGACATTGATAAGTCCAGGAAGATACTTAAGGTAGTTACTTAATGTAACCTGAATAGAACCTAGACAAGCAAGGTCAGGTGCAGAGGGCTTTGTTTAAATATTTCATAGAAACAGGTTTAATTTCCAGAATTTAAATCAATAAAGTCAAGATGGTACACACTCCAGTACAGCAGGTGGCGGCATGCACCTTTAACGTCGGTTTGCAGCCCGCGATTAAATGGAGAGAAGAAGAAGACGAAGAAGAAGAAGAAGAAGAAGAAGAAGAAGACGTGCTCTTCCGTGTTACGGCCAGAGCTGCTAGCATCTACATGTTTGACTGAAGAGTCAATTTTAGCCTATAATTTATGTTGTCTGTCAGATAATATCGGAATATTGACGTATTTCCTGCCACACCATGAGCACGTTATGGATGGGGAACGTAAGTTGTCATTTTTAATCTTTTATCCGCCATAACTGATTTATCCCGCACACCGGATTATAATAGCCTTTTATAAAACCGGTGACGTTACTTTTTTGTTGGATGAGACTTTTTGTGTAGTAACAGTAACGTTAGCAGTAACGCTACCGACTGTTTGACACGAGGACTAGTTTGGCACGAACGATGTACCGGCACCGGTAAGGTTGGTAAACAGTCCTCTGCTCTGCAGTGGGATAAAAGGAGCGTTAAAGTAAACTTGTTAATGGGAACAGAAGAAAGGCGAGTGGACTTTTTTATTCCTTTTTTTTCTTTCTTTCTTTCCTTTTTTTAAAAAAACAGTTTTACACAAGTCACTGCCGTTGTCCGTTAATTTCCGTTGGATGCTTGTGCAGTCAAACTGAGCTAAGCTAAAGTGCACCATGAGGTTACCAGACGCCACTATTTTTTAGCAGGAAGTGTGAGGTCATTTCAGGTTAGACCGGAAAGAATACAAGTTCACCATCACTAGAACTCTTCACCAGTGCTGCAGCACCAGGGTGGGCCACCGACCCGGCCCGACCCGACCCGACCCGGCCCGACCCAGCCCGACCCGACCCGACGATCCCAGAGCAGACCTGCACACAGTAACCTGAGCAGTGTCACCTATCATGACTCAAGATGATTGCCGGTTGTTCTGAAAGTTTAATTATGGCTGAATGTTGTAACAAGTTAAGAACATTTTTCAGTGTGCAGCTACCTGACCAGGTAACAGAGGAAAGCTGATTCGGTTCTAATTTGGAAGCACGATTCAAACATGAATATGCTGGATAACTGAACTTTTGTTTTGTGCCATTTAAAAATAATAATAATAAATGTAATAGTTGGAATAAAAGTTAAAATATGAAAGAGGGTATCGTGTTACACTTGAGTCCTTTTGTAAGTCAGGTCGTCTGTTCCTCTCTGAGCTTTCACAGTTACAGAAATCTGAACGAGCAGTTCCCGAACTTTTTCTGCTGGTTTCTGTTGGTCTCTGTTGGTTTTTGATGGTTTCTGTTGGATTTTGTTGGTTTCTGTTGTTTTTTCCCTTTTTCTGTTGGTTTCCGCTGGTTTCTGATGGTTTCTGTTGGTTTCTGATGGTTTCTGATGGTTTCTGATGGTTTCCACTGGTTTCTGATGGTTTCTGATGGTTTCTGATGGTTTCTGTTGGTTTCTGATGGTTTCTGATGGTTGCTGTTGGTTTCTGATGGTTTCTGATGGTTGCTGATGGTTTCTGATGGTTGCTGTTGGTTTCTGATGGTTTCTGCTGGTTTCTGTCGGTTTTTATAGTTTCTGTTGGTTTTTGATGGTTTCTGCTGGTCTCTGAGAGTTTCTGCTGGACTCTGTTGGTTTTTTATAGCATCTGTCGGTTTCTGTCAGTTTTTGATGATTTCTGTCAGTTTTTTATAGTTTCCGTCGGTTTCTGCTGGTTTTTGTTGGTTTTCTGCTGTTTCTGTTGGTTTTTGATTGTTTCTGATGGTCTATTGGTTTCTGTCAGTTTTGATGATTTCTGTCAGGTTTTTTTTATAGTTTCTGTTGGTTTCTGTTGGTTTCTGATGATTTTTGTTAGTTTTTGACAAGTTCTGTTGGTTGTTTTGCAGCTGGAGTCCTACATGGATGACAAGTTCATCATCAGAGCCTTTGCAACGATGGGTGAGCAGGTGATCAATGTGCGCATCATACGCAACAGGATGACGGGGTAAGAAATAATTCCACAAGCAGGTGTTCTTTTTCCTGTTGTTTTATCCTGACGTTAACCAGTGCGCTGTCACCCAGGGGTGCTCTTGGTTACTGCTTTGTGGAGATGACAGACGAGGCCACAGCAGAGAGGTGTCTCCGCAAAATCAATGGGAAAGCCTTACCAGGAGCCAATCCGGTATGAGGAGCATGACTGTTCACAGTGGCCGTGTTTGACTCTTGTCTGAGACTCATATCTGACATTTAGTGGACATAATTTGTCTTTGTTCCAGCCCACAAGATTCAAGTTAAACCGAGCAACCTTTGGAAAACAAGAGAGTGGGTGAGTACAAGTGGATGATAACCAAGATGACACTCACAGTAAGATTAGAGGTGTCGGAGTTATAAACTCAGCCAGGATGAGTTTGTGTAAACTCTCAGCTTTAATTCAAGGGCTTGCATTAACCATTAAGGAATAAAGTTTACCTTAAAAGCCATTTTTATACATAGTCATTCTGTTTTCAGAGGGTCAGAAGTAATTGGGCAATTGACTGATGAGCTGTGGCCAGCTGTGACCTGTTCAGACACATAGCAAACACTTAAGGATTGGCCAAATCAGCAGTGCAGTTAATTGTTAAAAAGAAGAAATGCACAGAGTCAAAATCAAGAGACTCCTGAATGACTCTGAACACAGACAAGGTGCACAGCACCAGTAACTCTAAAAATCAGGAAGGAAAACAAAACCTGCCGGCTCAGGAACAAGATTCTTCAGGCGGATGAAACCAAGATTAACTTGAATCACAATAATGAAAGAGAAAAATGAAGAAGAAGAGGAGCAGCCCTCGATCCGAAGCAAACCAAATCACCTGTCAAACAGTGTGATGACATGGGGGTTAGGGATTGGACGCTAATCGTTTCTAATGTTGATCCCAATAAAAACACTCACAGTAATGCAATCGTGGTAATTTTCAATTAATGGTCAAAGTCATGAATTAAAGTGTCTGCTATAAATAGCCTAAAGTAACCCTCACCGTTCATGCTGCTCAACAGTGAATAGTCTATGCTGGACTTTAAAGAACAGAGTAGCCTTACTCTTACAGTATTTTACATTTATGCAAGGATACCTTATAAGTAATCATTACCTTATTTACTATTTTTATTTATTCATTTTTCAAGATGTGTCATATTGTGCTAATATTGTGTATCCCAATTTTTGTGGTCACAATAAGGATGACATGAAATTTTCTAATCGTTGGACCAGTAGTGGGCGTGAACCACCTCACTGGTGTTTATTGATGATGTGCCTGCTGATAGAAGCAACAGGATGAATTTTGATTAGTATATTTTTAAACCAAGTTAGTCCCAGTGACATTAAGAATCTCTTTTCCAGTCAGCAGCAAAGAGCATAAAGCTGCAGACAAACACAAACAGAGACAAAACATAGTTAACAACATTAGAGCTTTACTAATGAAACACTGAGAAAGCAGCCCAAGAACTTCTCAAGCGAGGAAATGAAATGTTCTACAGTGGCCAGTTCAGTTACCTGATGTCAGCCCAGTTTAAGAATTTTTCACTTATTGAAGACAAAACTGAGGGCAGAAAGACCCACGAGCCAACAGCAACTGCAGGAGGCTACAGAAAAGTTCTGGCAAAGCTCCTCAAGAGAGGAAAGAGTGATGTCCATGAGCGCCAAAGTTGGATTTCCTTCAAACATTCAAAAAAAGAAGGACCAGTTATGTAATGCAATGACACCAAATCAACTTCAGACCTTTGACTTGCTTCGTTTGGTGTGAGATAACGAGCGACAGGCTACAGGACTGCTGTCAGTGTCCATTAAGCTTTTAAGTCTCTGAAAATAAGCAGTCTGTATGTGAAAATGGCTGCACGGTGTAGTCAGATTTTTCTTCTTACCTTTTTACTAAAACAAGTGGTCTTAAATCACTCAAACCACGACTGCTTCAGTTCAGAGCCTTCAGTGTAAAGAGATAAAACGTCCAGCTACTTCTGGACTCAGTTATGTCTTAATGTAGTTAAATAACCCAGTGCCTCTCAGATCATTCCTGTTTCTTTCTGGTCTCGTGTTGTCACAGCTGGCAGCCACTCGCCAAAAACCAGAAAAATTCAAAATGTCTAACTGGTCTTTTTTTTGCTTTTGTTCAGCAGCGGTCATGGACTCTGTCTCCATCTCTCTGCACTGGCACTTTGATTTCAGATCCTTGTCCTAATAAAAAAAGTGATAAAACACAGAATAAACAAACTTTATCATGAACTCTTTTTTTAACATGTAGATATTGTGATATGTTTTTTAGGAAATATTTAGGCCACAGTAATTGTGACAAACCCGGTTTCTCTCTTTCTGTCGTTGTAGTCCGATGTTTTCTCTGTTTGTGGTAGATCTGACTCCAGAAGTGGATGATGGGATGCTTTATGAGTTCTTTTACAACCGCTACCCTTCCTGTCGCGGTGGGAAAGTTGTGCTGGACAGCATGGGCAACTCCAAGTGAGTATTTACATGTAAAAATGAACATGCTTGCTTCGCTGAGAGAGATTGTGAGCCTCTCCTGTTTGAAAGTGTCTTAAATTGTCCTAAGTAATGTCAGCACAAATGCTGGGAGGACACATTATGGAAGGATTTTTAGCTCCGACAAAGAGCTGTAGGCGTGTCCTGGGCATGTCCTACCCTCCGAGGTCATGAAGCAGGTCACATCCCCCAATGGTAAACGTTCCCCGATTGTCCTGATTTTGGAATATGTTGATGCCACAGCCAAACTGGGTAGGTGCAAGCTTCTTTGGGTGTGACCAGGGGCATTCCTGTGCCTGTTGCAAGCGGGATATTTGGGAAGCACCATGTGGACATTTGGAAAGCTTTGCTGCCCCATTCAAAAGTATTCCTAGCAGGGCTGTACGTTAACTTTTTTGTACATAGCACTGGCGCTATAGAGGTTGATAGTTTTATAGCACAGGCCAAAAAACTTAGCACCATTAGACATCTCTAAAATCCCTCTTAACAACGACAAGTTGTGCTGTTCAGCACACAAAATCCAGATCTTATCAATAAATGTTTTTCAGACAATGTTTTTTCTTTATTTGTACTTAATGCTATCAATATGTTATACAAATTAAAAAGTACAAGTACTGGGGACTAGTACAGAAGGGGTTGTCCGATTGGGTACTCAGGGGCCAACTTCATCTTATAGGTGATATGTTTTGTCAATTAACCACAAGATTACAGAAAATCAGGACTGGAGTCATATTTTCATTATTTACCTTCCTTACCTATGGAGCAGACTGACTTTGTCCTCAGCTCTTGTTAATGTCAATCAACCTGTCTCAAATTCTTTGCGCTTACATCCAGGAAAGAACTCAACAAGAAACGTTAATGTTTTCATTCTAAAAAGACCTCCGTCCATTGCGTAGCAGAAAGCTTGATATTTAATCGAAGTAAAAACACAGTAATGTTAGTGTTGATGTAGCCACGTGTGTGCACAAAGCTGTGTTTGTGAGGCATAAGTAAGCTACACCGTTGGTAGGAACAAGAGAGGGGAACAGAATCACTGCTCAGGACAGCAAAAAACATCATAGACACTCATGCTTGGCTGAAATAAAATGACAGTGAGATGCTTTCCAAATGTCTGGATCCAGATGTCCCTATGATGTTCTCAAATGTCCCCAAGCAAGCGCCCCCCAGCCTTGGATCCAAGCCTCACTTTGAGCACTTCACTCAGTCAGCCCAGCCACCACTCTTTCCAATAACAACTGAAATTAGAATACCATTAAATGCTCTACTAAAGTCTTCTTATTGTTCCTCTTCACATGGCCAAATTTTTTCCAACTGTCCTTACTGCAGTTTCCAAAAAGGGTCCCGATTGCGCCCCCCTCTGGCCGCAGGAGTAGAAGCTCGCAGAGTCCTGTTTATGGGTCAAGGGTCACTTCTCGCGTGTGTTTTGGTGACAGAAAGTGATTTTTGGCGACCTCACACAGTCATCATAGGCCCCGCCCACTGTAAGGATCTCGTAGTGTATGGACCCCAGGAAGACCAGCTCTGCTTTAGCGCACAGCTGATGGGGATCCAGCAAATCAGCAAATAAACAAATAAACAAACAGTGTGACGCTGTTTGTCGGTCGTCGGTCCTGTTGTGTGACTAAAAGATTCCTGACAGGACAGAGACGTGATGACTCTGCAGGTCATGTGGTGTGTGCTGGGCGTTCAGCTGTTTTCACATGGAAACACTGCCCCCCCATCCCCAGTGATGTGTCTGTGTGTGTGTGTGTCTGTGTGTGTGTGTGTCTGTGTGTGTCTGTGTGTCTGTCTGTCTGTCTGTCTGTCTGTCTGTAGGGGCTGTGGCTTTGTTCAGTTCCCGGACGAGCGGCTGCAGAAGCGAGCGTTAGAGGAGTGTCAAGGTGCTGTGGGCCTGGGTGGGAAACCCCTGAGACTGAGCCTGGCAGCTAACAAGTGAGCTCTCACACACGTGTTGTTGTTGTTGTTGTTGTTGTTGTTGTTGTTGTTGTTGTTGTTGTTGTTGTTGTTGTTGTTGTTGTTGTTGTT
>JAQLOL010000008.1:25407043-25417173 GCA_029783665.1 Naso thynnoides
GAAACAGTAGATTAAATCAACAAGTTGTAGATTAAATTACAACTTGTCAGTATGTTACAGAGCAAGTCTACCCGGCTAACCAGTCGTGTCATTGTCCCCAAATCAATTAAAATGTTCAAATGCTTGAACAGTGAACGAGACTGAGATGATTGATATCAGTACGTTCAGATGGACAGAGTAACTGGGCTGTAGATGGAATAAACGCACATAGACTCAGTTACCAACCTACCAAACACAGGGGTTACTCACCTATTGATAACTAAACATCACTTCAGATAGGACAGCTCAGTTAGCGGACACTTTGCCAACTTTTTTTTTACCTCTCACCAAGTGGAAGGAGGCTACAGCTTGTGTGTTACAAGCGCCTCCCTGTGGTGTTCAGATGATAATGCACTGACTACACCCAGCGACGAGACATTCTGCAAAGCTGTAGGCTTGATAAACTCCTCGAAGGAGACAGAGTTAAGCTTTTAGCCTTTCAAATCAATATTTTCAGATTGAAGTAGCTTAGGTTTCATCAGGAAGATAATTTTGCACAGAGGATACATACTAACATATACTAAGGAGTAAGTTTACATGTTGCTATGGTTACAAGTTGGGTAGCGGATACATTTTGAACGGTAATTAAACTTGTGCTGACCTACCTGTGCATTAAACGGTTTTGTCGCACAGCTGTCAGCCAATCAGAAAAGAGTATTCACACAGACCGTGGCATAATTTAGTATAAGTCTGAATAACAGGTTTTGTTTTGTTTTTTTTTAACCTTTATTTATTCAGGGAGGATTCCACTGAGAGCCACGCCCTGATCACACTCACACAGTTACACATTCTCACCTGGAAGCTGCCCAGTACAGCGACAGGCTTATCTGCAGCCTCCGAGCAGCTCCACTGGAGCAGCTAGGGTTAGGAGCCTTGCTCAAGGGCCCTCAGAAGTGGAATACGAGTACAGTTTCTTTCACTTTCACTACCTACATAAATCCTACTGAACCGGTGACCTTCTGATCTTGCTTCTCTAACCATTAGGCCACCTCTGCCCACCTGTTATTTAGAAATCACGTCATTTTTCTGTCACAATGAGTCACATATTTCATATCAGTGTTCATGAAATGTTCATTACTAAATGTCTTTTAACACATCTACTTAGGTAAAGGTTGTTGCCATTTGATCAGCTGAATAATTTCCTTTATGAATGGTCATGGTAAAAAAGAAATATTTAATTAGGCACAGAAACTTATTTTTGATGAAGTTTATTCTTCCTCTCAAAGGCTGCGCAAACTGGCTGCAGACAAAGGACTTTGCATATGCGTCTCATTGGTCAGAAGTCTGACTCCACACTGTTTCCTCCCTGGCAGAACAGTGCTGCTGCTTGCTCTCTTGATGTCCTCTCTTTTGACTTCCGCCTCTCTTCTCTTGCTCTTTTCCTACCCCAGTCTCTGCCAATATGCAAGTCGTATTCGTTCTTCTGTTTTTCTAAACGCACGCCTTTTTCTCTGTGTAACTCATTTTCTCTCTTGTTGTACAATTGTCTTTTTTTGCAACAAGTTTTTACAAGTTGAATGAACAACCAAAAAGTTCCTTTTTGTTCTCGCAGCCAAGTTATTTATAAGCAGAATCACAAAGTTTTACTATTTTTCTCAACAATTTTTAAAGTTTGCCATGTGATCAATAACTTTTTCAAACTGTTAAAGTCCATTCATCTGATTTTTGTTGTCAACCTGAAGAAAGCTGCAACTGCTCGCCTCTGTGCCTGCCTGCTGAGAACCAGAGCATTCTCCTGAAAGGGCCAAATAGCCTTTCTGTTGCCAGCCAGGATAAAAGCCACATTGTTCCTCTTGAATCTGAGGTTTGACGAGCGGTCGGACTCTCCACTAAACCAGAACAATGTACAAATCTTGCAACTGCTTTTCAGAGAAAACAGTGCAGATTTTGGCTTGAATTCAGTGGAAATAGCACGATAAATTACCAGCTGCAAAAGGAAAACTGTGATATAAGTCATCAGTGATTCTCAGCCAGTTTTGCTCTATTTCACAATTGCTTCAAGAACCTGAGAAAATATAAAATTTCTTTAGAATGCCTGAACATATAATATGCAAAGATTGATTCATTGAATATGCTGTTTCCTTTGGCTGACAATATGTCAGACAGTTGAATCAGTGGTGAAAAGTTTTTAAATACAAAGTACAACATGAGGTATTTATTCCTTACTTGAGTATTTCCAGTTAATCCTCATTACAATGACCATTACCCTTCTGCACCACCATCATGTAGTGGCAAATATTGCAATTTTACTCCATGAATTGGAGTAAAAACTGACAACTTAAACAGTAGTTACTTTTCATATTACTACTGTTTATACCCTTCCAGTCAGGCTAATAAACCATTTATATATAATTGATATCTGATAGGCAGATATTTTACAATTCATTTGGCAATAATCGATACTGATACTGATGTAAATGTATAGTTTTTCCTCACACCTAATTGCAGAGATAATCAAGTCTCTTCTGTGGTGGTCTTTACATACAGTATCATTATACAGACTCTTACTGTGTTGACCCACCAGAAAATGCAGGCATAAAATACAAAGCTTCAAATGATGAGATATTTATTCTTTGTGCAAAAGAAGAAAAATACTTGAACTTAAATTATGTAAATATCTCATATTTATTTGCGACAACTGCTTTAAAAAAAATTAAGTAGATTCCATCCTACTTAAAACTGGATGATGCTCTCCCTGAGACAATCAGAACTATGCCCACAACCAGGACAAATTTGACCTGTTTCACAAGTGACAAAGTCAGTAAACATGACATCTGTCCACAGGGAACATATGCAAAATGGCGTCGACTCGGACGTTTAATAAAGGAAACAGCGGCCTAATATTTTATTGGTCATTATATTGGCAGATATTGGCTTCAATATGGAGAGATTACATTTCTGCACTGGCCAGGGAACGCCTCGGGATCCCATAGTGAGACCTGGCTGATGTGAGAGGAAAAGGGAAGTCTGGGACCCCTTGCTGAAACTGCTGCCTCCACAACCCGATGACGATGGATGGATGCTGTACTGTAATGAAGCATTCTGAAAATGTCTTTAATCACTGGTTTTAATGATAGAAGAACAGCAGCTCACTCTCGCTGTGCTTCCACTTACCTCTTTTGCCCAACACATTCATTACAGATAAAGAAATACTGATTCTAAACTGAGAAAGAACAAAACAAGTACACCAGACATGATCTACCTCCTCTCCTCACACAGTTTAATATAATAATTTATTCCCATTCACTGGGCCTCATTCACTAACAGTGCGTACACACAAATCTGTGCTTTAACCATGTGTATGAACGTTAGACGCACAAATCTGTGGTTCATCAAAATGTTCTTGCCTAAATTTGTTTGTACTCTGCAAACAAAGTCAGAACTTCCTCAGACCATGCGTACGAACAAATGCTGTAATCCTGCATGCTGCCTGAGCGCAACCAAACAGAGCTCCGCCATTTTTTTCTCCTGGTGAAAAAATTTCACCAGCATAAGCCAGCAGCAATTCATGCACATTTTATAACATTTTTTGAAGATCCAATCGTTACTAAAGCGTCACCAAGCAAATGAATTATGTTTGATGTTCAGACATTTCACTTCGGCATGTGCACAATACGTATGTGACAAATAAATCCCTCTCAAGTTATTATGTTTGTTTTTAAGGATTGTCTGTTTCATGAGCAAGTTAACTCATTCATTGAACAACGTGCAGGAAAACATTCCACCTTAAAAGATGCACTTATGCGCCACAGTGCATGAAATGATTCTTTTTTTCTTCTCACCAGTAACCTTATTAAATTCATGGCAAAGAACCAACATGAAAAGGCTGCAGAATGTCGTTCGATTTTTGGAACAGCTAAAACGGTGACAGAATTTACAATATTTGGATAAATGTTTTCTTTAATGACTGATGTAATGATGCCTGCATACATGCGTCATGGATGCACTCCAGCACCTCTTTAATTAACCTGCACCTTTGGCTTTAATGGACAACAATATTTAAAACTGTCTGGTGCATTAAGCAAAAGTATTAAATAACCATGAACTTGAAGCCCTGTCATCCTTATCAATAATTTTTTATAAATTAAATCTTTACCTATAGGCTACAGCATCGCCTGCACCGACAGTTTTAATTGTTTAATTATTTAATTGTTGTAATTCTAAATAAAAAGTTTTGTTTACATTGCAATATTCATTTGAATATACTGTTGTTCTTATAAAACAGATCGACAGACGACCCCCGCCCCCGCCCCACCCCATTAACGCTGTCACTCTTGAAGACACAGTTAGGAAAAATGTGCCTCTCTGGCTTTCACCTTAGACAAGTTTCATTTCATTAGACAGGTGTTGTGAAATGTTTTGGGGTTTTTTTCGACCTTTTACAATTTCTCTTTTGAACTTCTCTCTTCACCTCACCGCTGTCTTCATGGAGCACCAAACGGATGTCCTTATATAGAGAAATGGGGGCGTGTCAGTATGCTGATTGCAGATACTGAGCATGAGCCTGTTTATTTGGAGTGATTCTGATTCACTAACATACACACGGTGGTAAGAACAAAGTAGGCCAGTACTCGTCATGAATCCGACAGTGATTTTGTGCACACACACACTTTGTGTGCAGAGTAAGAACATTTCTACGCATACATTAGTGAATGAGGCCCAATGCCTCCACAAGGCAGCTAGACAAAGAAATCGCAGAATACTGCCCCTGTCACAAACACATGGTGCTGAATTTGTGTGTAATATTGATGATTTCCATTCACCATGAGTTTTTCATCTAGACAAAAGTCTTTTTCATTTAATATGTTTCCAACTGTCATGTATTGAAATTGGTCCGGACATTTTACTTCCAGGACTTTCTGGCCATGGCAAATGAGTCCCACTTTGCCATCAGGTGATGTGGCTGGATAGGGATGGTCTGGCATCACCACTCACTCTGAACGCTGCACACTAACTTTGCCAGTTGGACCAGCAGGAATTTGACCGTTTATTTTCTGCTTTGGGGCTGTTTCCTCATGTTTTTGCCCCACACAACTGCTGCACTTTTCAGCCTGCGAGGCAAGTCTGAGCAAATGGATTTGATTACACAGGAGCGGGTTTTGAAGGGTTAGTAGGGAGAATTGAATGAGATTCAGCCAGCTCCCTGTTCAAGCCAAACAATCACGTTTGACTGCTGGGTTGTTACTTCCTGAATGTAATCTGCCTCAGACTTGGTTGGGCTGTTTTCTCTAGTGCAGTTGTTATCAACACATCAAGGGGTTTTGATTCAGTAAAGAGTGTGAAGTCTTGGAAGTAGCTTCTCAGTGGAAGGTTTTGACTTCTGGTGTATTAAGTTCGATGAAGTTGAGCTTCACGGTATGAGACCTATTGGAAGGACTGGATCGGAAACTGCCTGTGAGACGTTGTTCTTCATCTGTTGGAGGCTGTGACTCAGCTCGACGTACAGGGGCATGGCTCGAGAGAATCTTCCTCTTTACCTGTGTCCCATAAAAATCAATATCAACTCTTCGTGCAGGCTGCACTCCTTTCATGTTGCTTTCATTCTGTATGCTCAGAACATCAGTGCAGGCTGGTTTGTGTATACCACCTGTCCTTACAATGAGTTCTACCTTTTACAAGAGCCCTCCAATGTTTTAGCAGGACTCTCCAAGTCTGTGACAAATATGATACAATGAATCACTTCTATATGTTAAAACATGCATTAGTTGTTGTTATTGAAAAATTCGGTATTATTACAACTTTTAAAAAAGCATCCCCAGCTTTGCAGTCACAGTGTCTCCTGTATTGCTGACAGCAGCTCACAGTTGATGTGGATGATCGTTGACACAGATTGAAGGTATCACATCTGCACCGAAGACCATCAGGCTAGGAGTTTCAGGTTTCATGTGGTTCACTGTCTGAGCCTGATTCCAGCAGAAAAGAAGAGGATCGGAAGATAATAGTAAACGCTATTAATTTTTTAGCAGTAGGAGTCAGGGTCCACACACCTTTTCTAAAGTCTAATTCATGTGTGCACTTTCAAGCTTTTCCAGCACCTTACAACTATATTCAATACATTTCTATATACATGTTTATGCTAGAAATCATTTCTTCACTTTATCACATTAAATCATGTCATTGTACTATAAACAACCAAAATGATGAATCACATCAGCAATACTTATTTAATTAATACTAGTGTGTTTGATCTGTTCAGATTTGGATCCAGATTTCAAGCACTTTCAAATCTTAAAAACACCACATTAAGATTCAAGTATTTTTAAGGATTTCCAGCACCCATGGGAACCCTAAATAATGATTTTCTACAAATAAGTCATCTGCTGAATGAACCCCTATTAGGACACAAATTCCAACGTGAGGAAAATGGGGGTGCCTAATAGGTAGTTTTGGGATAGTTTGCAATAAATGGAATTGAAAATAAACCTGGTCTACAGATGGAGGTTTTAGACAATATTAGCTTCAACAGAGACTCAATGTGTAATGTTAGCGAGCTCTATTGAGGCTACTACAATATAGTCCACTCACACCAATATTATCATTCTCAAATTCCTCACAATGGCATTGTTATTAAGTAAGGTTAATCAATATAACAGCCACCCATAACATTATCAGATAATGAAATATATTACACTGTGTAAATGAATGACAATGAATGAATGATTTCAGTAAGTAAAATGTAACGTTACCAACCAGAAGTATCAGATACATGTAAATATTCCCAAAGTCGACTGGTGGCCACTCTTGGGGGTCATTTGCCTGTGCATCTGCAGGCAGTCTGTAAGGACAATCTTTTAGCCCACTCAGTTTTAATTGATGTTTACAGCACCGTGAAGTGCTTGGCTGGAGGCTGGAAATGTAATCAGCTGACATGTGAGTCTCGCTTGTTTGCACCTCCAACAAAATGATACATGGTGGTGTAGTGGTGCCTGGAGAAGTGGTTATACTCTTTATTTATGCCCCCAGTTTTTTTTAAAAGCAGCTCATCCAGCAAGAATAAGCAGCCTTTTTAAACAGTGGCATGTAAAACTACTCTTGCATATGTAGTTCATCCAAAAATGGGCCAGTAGTCGTCCTGTTTGCACACTGTCACTGAACTTCTGCCGCTTGACTTCAGGGAGTAAAGGAGGATCATTATGAAATGGACATTAAACACAACAGAGGTGCAGATTTTACATCAATACTGTCCCACAGTTAGACTGTAGGCTGAGACAGCTACATGATTAGACAGTTTGAGTGAACTACTCCTTATTCCTTAATTCATCCACACATTAAAAAAAAAACATTGCAAGTAGTCCATGGGCCAGTACTTTCCTTTGTAAACAGTCTCTTGGCTGATTAGCAACAGATAGGATCAGAGGAGATTTAGAAGAGTTTATACTCAATGCATCAATAAGTGGGTATACTCTGTATATACCTTCGGATATGCCACACTACACTTCTGATGATGCATAATTTGCATGTAGCATGTGACGTGACAATGTTGTACGTCTAGAAAAGCACATATCAAACAGGACAACAATACAGAAGAAAGAACAATAAAACAAGCACGGTTCTGTTACGTCTAGTTACATACTTGATTGTCTTTTAGGTATGTATCAAAGTTAGTTTTGAAAGAATAACAGGTTTTACAGTGATTGATTAGTGATGTCAGACTGTTTCAGCTGTGAGCTGCTCTCACTGAAAAGGCTGATTGTCCAAAGACAGTTATCCTCACAGGTAAAACACCGTCCCCTCTTGCCATAGAACTGGTGAACCAGTCATCAGCTGATTTCTGCCTAATAAAGGCAGCAGGAGGGGGGGGGGGCAAGATATGAAAGATCTTGTAAACCAGGCAGGTATCTGAGAATTTGATTAAATCCCAGTTCAGTAAATTTTGATTTCTGCTGCAATAACAAAGGTGGTTGGTGTTTGGTTTCTTGTCAAGCACTTAAAGGATTGGTGATGTGTGTGTGGTTGATGATATGTGTCCAGCCAATCAGACAGTATGACAAATGTGACACAATCATGGCATTAAAGTACTGTGGCGCTTTCTCAGTAGATAAACAGTTTCTGAAGTGGCAGAAGTCCGACAAGTTAAACTTTGCTATGTTTGTTAAAATCTCAGTTTCTTTTTTAAATGTGAGATTAGAGTTTAGTGTTACAAAAAGATGTTTAAAATCACATACAACTGTCACCTTTTCCCTGCAACAAAAACAGATTGATTATATTATTTGTATATAATCAATATATTATTGATTATACCTGCATTAACATTTAAATTGTCCTCACTCTCAAAGTCCTCTGACAGGGTTTGAGGAGGAGAAGCTGTGGACTGACCGGTGCCATGAAGACCCATAAGGTCCGAGCTGTTACAGCCACTTCACCTTGCTGCCGAGGGAAGTCTCGCTTCACCTTACGAGGCAGAAAGAAGAAGAACAGGATGATCCAAGGCAAGCTTCGCATCCGCTCCGTGCCTGGAGCTTTCCTGGTGCTGGGGATAATTGTTGTGGTTGTTGGCACTGCTCTTGCTGTGGCGGGTTACTGGCCTTACAGGATATCAAGATCATCCATCCAAGGAGCTGCTGAGGGGGATCGTTTCTCTGAGCTGCAGACGTCTGGCTGGAGTCTTGGAGCTAAGGGCCTCCTATCCACAGCCAGCTTCATCCACAGTGAGCGGATGAAGCTGCTGGGACCTGTCATCATGGGAATGGGACTTTTTATCCTCATATGTGCCAACACAGTACTGTATGAGAACAGGGACAGAGAGACTAAAATGCTGCTGGCTCAGATGCACAGTGTAATCTGCTCTGTCTCTACAGCTGTGCCCTCAGCGGACCCTAAAGAAATAGCAGCAGCCAACTCTATGGCCAAACACTGCCAGTGGGTAGGCAGTTTACCAAGTGCACATTTCAACATTCTCTGTCTGCAGCAGCTGGTCAGCTCTGAGCTCCTGCTCCAGAACAGACACCCCAGAAACCAGGAAGAAAGCGTGGAGGGTGTCTACAGGCAAGTTGTTCTCCAGACAGAAGCCCTTCACCACCAGGAGTCACAACCTTCACCTTCCCTTCAATGCAACGCCGCTCAGCCACACCTGAACACACAGTGTGATGCTGAGCCAGGGGACAGCTTCAATGTGGAGCCCATCCCACCTGTCAGACTTAATTCCTGCCAGGTGTCTGCTAGCTCTATGTCCATCTTGGTGGTGGAAGATGTGGATGTCCCAGCTGCCCAGCTGAGACGCTGCCACAGTATGAGCTACAGGACTAACCCCTGCATAGTTCATCTGGAGGAAGGACTTCACAAGCGTAGAGAGGACGATCAAATACATCAGCCAGCACTGACCAGGAGAGAGACTAGTTCACAGATTTGCATAAACATCCCAGGACAAGTTGTGGTAGCTGCTGAGGAACAAACTCGCCGAAGCTGGCCTCGGATGGACTTGGGCAATGGAAGGCGATACCTAAAACTCGAGAACAAAGAAGACTCAGTGGACAAGCTGCTGGACCGCTTAGAGCAGCAGTGTTCTCAGTGGCAGAAGAGTTTTGGCTCTGGGCCTTTCCAGTGAGGCTGCTTTGCTTCACAGTCCTGAGTGACACTCAGAATGCTGGCATTTCTGCCTGGATTCTAAAACTGCACCATTTTTCTGGTTTTAAATTCTCTGTGAGGTAGAGAGAAACTCACTCCTGGATGACTTGAAGTACAGAATTTCTCACAAGTAACTTCCAAAACCTGTTCACGATCATCAGTGGAATATAGGTCGCTTTCACACCTAACCAAATGGCCTCGGTTCGCTTGAGGGGCTGAAAGTTGCAACATTGTTGCATTTATCACTTGTTTCGGTCCCGCTTTCACACTGTGATTTCTGAACCGCACTAAACTTTCTGAGCGTCAACAGTTAACGTCACAACGAAACGGCCGCTCGTAGATTGGACAAAGTAGGAGGGGAAATCACTCCCAACTGGCAGACCTGCTGGATAAACAAACGGTAAACATGGGGCAGCATGTGAAGTTAGCTGTTTTGGGGATGTTGTTTCTTTTCTTTATTTATCAATTGCACATGGCTCAGCAAGCACGACCACCATGTAAGGCAGCGAGGCCGAGCGCATTTCGCT
>JAQLOL010000008.1:25423610-25444653 GCA_029783665.1 Naso thynnoides
TATCTTTACCCTGCAGCTGCTCTCACCCCACGTATATGAAGCCTTTCATACTTCATCGATAAACTATCACACGGTTTAGTGTTTAAAAATATGTTCACATGTGCAGCTGCTGATTTCAACATTCACTACTGCCTACTGCCCTGAGAGCGTACGACAAATGCATGCACTTTGTTACTTGATGGGTGTTTTCTAATTCTGTTATGCAAGGTAAAGGTCTGTGCTCGTCTGATGAGCCAAAACATCTTTATCTACAGTTCTTTCACATGTACTGTGTGTTCCTCTGACGGTGTGTAACGCTGCAGTAAATCAGAGGTGTGCATGAAACTGTAAAGTTATGCTGCCATGCAGGCTGAGGCTGCTGGGAACTTCCACGACACACTGAGCTCCTCTCTTCCTACATCTGTCCCACCAGACTTCACGATACAATACGCATCGGTCCACATGGGTCACAATACGGCAACACACCGCAATACGATGCATATGGTGATATATGGCGACATTGAATATAGTTCACTGAAAATGTAAAAATGGAGCTGAAATTACAGTTGCTGTGTGTGATCTAGAGAGTCTTAATGCATCACATATTGAAATTCGGCAGACAAACTGAGTCAGAACTATTTGATTCAAAATTTCCTTTTGCATTTATTTGATGGGGAATTGGCAGATATTAACACACAGATGTAGCTGCCATAACATCAAAATGAAAAATGAAATTTTAAATGCACTCTTCCACTTTCACTGGACACGCTGAAACAGAGGAAGATGTAGTTCACAAGCTGTTTAAAACGTGAATTTATTTCCAAATATCAATTTTTGGAGCTGGATATCGATGCAGATATCACAAAAATAAATACTGCAATATATTGCCATATCGTCATTGTTACCTGATGTCTTTTTGTTTTAAAATCATGTTGGTTGTGCATAAAAAATAGTCAAACAAGCAATTTGTGGGTAACTTCAGTATGAGAAAAATTACTTCAGCGCAAGTGAGGCCGTATGCACCGACAGACACTGAGTGCAGCGGGGAACTTGTTCTCATTGGGGAACTTGTTCTCATTTTGGCTGAAGTGGTGAGTAGATTTGTGTTATATTTCAGTCATTGTGTTCCTGACATGTGAAATGCTTTGCACAGGACATCATGTAGTCCAGCATAAAGATATATTTAAAAAAAGGCAAATCTGAATCAGGTTCCTGTAAATTCAGAGAGACGTTTTTAAGTGTCTAACTTCATTAAAAGTTTTGTAATCTTGATTTCTGTCGCAGTAAAGTGCTGCTCTGCTCAAACACTGTTGGCAGTTGTACTGATATTTTTCTTTCTATGTGTTTTTGGTACTCAAACAGCATATTAACAACTACCAGTGAATCAACAGCATGGCAAACACAGCAGACATTGACTTACATGTCGGGAGAAATAATAGAAGCTGACCATCATGATGAAGATCATCACTGTCATTGTGAACTTGGAGGGCACCAGCGATGACCTGCAAAGAAAAATACAGAGAAACTGAGTGACAGCGACATGTCCCACCCTAGCTCACCGTTTTTACAGGAAAATCGTAAATTTACAGGTGTAAATGGCACTCTGACATCCGTTTCATTGGGTTTTTAAAAAGAAGTTCCAGTCAAATTGTCTGTCGTTGTAAATCGGTGCACTGGCTCAGCCTGTGTCTGCATCCAGACAAATCAACATCGCCACACGTGAACTGACTCATACTTCCAGTGGCCCTGAAGTGCCAATCACAATCACAAAATGAAAACACAACTGCAAAAAACACAACAAAACACAATTGCAAATAAGAAAACACGACCACAAAATAAAAAACACAACCGCAAAAAATTTGTGTGTGTGTGTTTTTATTTTGAGGGCTTTTTTTTTTTTTTCTCTTGGCAATTGTTTTGTGATCTGTTGTTGTGTTTTACTTTTTACAGTTGTGTTTTTGTTTTGTGATTGTGATTGGCACATCAGGGCCACCATAAGTACTTTACTAAGCAATCATCTCTCATGATGTTCACTGTTCAACTCGCTGCTTCAGACTATGGGTGACAGTTAATGATTTATTATTTGTTTGTGAAAACATTGATATTGATGCGGGCACGGTTGGATACTTAACTTGTCTTGGGTTTAAACAGACTGTCAAAGTATCTCTAGTCTGTTGACCGTTGGGCAGTGGTTTGGATTTTAAATCTCGCTAGCATAAAGTTGGCTCTCTGATCCAAAGCTGAGTGAGCTGAGTGGACTATTTGTCTCTCGGTCCACCCTATGTAGTGGAGAAGTTTTCTGTGTGGGCGGGCTTTTAACATCTTCTCTCCCTGACCAAGAGACAATCAGTTCAATGTATCCAGTGTCGTGGCAGAGTGCTCCAAAAAAAGAACATATAAAACGCACTTAATGTCACCCTACACAAAAGTGTACCCCTGCCTTATTGGACATATTTGTGTTCATGTGCTCATGTAAGTAGTCTCTGAAAAAAGCAAGTAAATATTGTCTAAGTGATAAGTTAAGTAATTTTCCATCCTGCGACCGGGGGGGGTGTCTGGGCAGTGACTTCTCCAGGTATTAGTCAAACCCTCAGGCATTACCAGGGAAACAGAGCAGAGTTATGACTTGTAAGAAAGATTTTACCAGCAAAATGCATTAAATGTTTGTTTCTTTGCTGAGTGACTGTGGTATCGTCAGGATAATGACCTTCAGGTCTCCATTATCAGGGATTAACTGACTCCACAGAGGCAACATCAAATGGTTTAGGCCTCCACATCATCTATTAATTCCTGATAACAGACACCTCATTTTCATTTTCTGATGCCAGACTTTATCGAGCGTTTCACCGAGTTTGGGTGTGAAAGTGCAACAACAAACTTAAAGACAGACTTCACACAGATCACACTGACGTGTGTTTTGCCTCACCTGTAGTCCTGGAAGCGAGCCAAGTCATAGCGGTCAAAGATGTTCCTCCAGCTGTAGATGTTCACGATACCAGTGGCCACTGTGATGAGCAGCATCAGCGTGAGCTTGACCATGTGACTGACCTGAACCAGCATGGTGGTGGCCATCAGTGCCAGCACAGCGATGTAGCTGTAATATTTGGGGTTGTCCAAGCAACCATCAGGGCCCGACCAGAAGGAGGAAACAGGAGCCGCTGTGGAACTGCTTGACACTGAGACTCCAGGCAGACAACTCAGCTAGACAACGAAGAGATGCAGAGTCATGAACACAGAATTATTATTATGTAATTTTTTAAATTTTTTAAATTGCATCTGGGCTCTGATACCCTTTAACAGCACCAACTAGAATTTGGATAATTTTAGTTCCATCTCTCAGGCCGTGGTTTGGTTTGCATTGTACTCCAAAATGAGCCCACAGAATTAATGCTTTTCGACACAGAGGTTTGGCCGTTTGCGGCTGTATAAAACAACAGACGCTCACCATATCCATGATGTCAGCCATAGTGAGGATGAAGATGGCCGCCATGGCCCAGGTGTTACGAGCCCAGCGCGTGTGATCAATCCAGGTGGAGAAAGACACCAGCTTCTTTGGAAAGACCTGACACAAACATCACTCTGATTAGGACTCTACCGAACTGCTGTAGTGCAGCACATCATATAAACCAAATAGATCCATTTTTTGGCGTTAAAGTATTAAAACCAAATGTTGAATCTGAGTGCTTCTGAATTGGTTTTGGCTGGCTGAGAAGGAAGTAACATGGAACTTTTTTTGTGGCAGCATGATTAAAATTTAGTCTTTCACCTGGAAATGAGATAAGCAGCATGTTTAGTATTTTGAAAAGTGATTAAATGTACCTGATGCATTAAAAAAGAAGTTGTAGTTTACTTTATTACTATTGTACCAATGCCACTGAACTACTGTACTGTAGCTACTTCATCCAGCGGTCCAGATTTAGAAATATTATGTTGATCGAATTTAATTGTTACGGTAACAATGACGTAACGTGATAATCTGATCAAATGAAGAATCACCACATTTGGTTCTTCCCTTTTATTTAAAGGGACAAATACACACAGACTGATCAGACTTTTTGCTCACATTCTCTGACTGATAACAGACACCAGCCAACAAAGAGTGAATCATTTAGAGAATAGCCAAATTCTGTACAAGGTGGACTAGTGACACACTCAACAAGAAATAATAAAGCCTCAAACTTTTGATAACAGCCTCAAACAATTTTAAAAACAAAAGCCCCCATTTTTTCTTTCGAAGCAGATGCATCAAAATTGCTCGTAGGCACGTGTACCATGACCACACACACCAAAAAAAGCGCCTTGAAGCACCACAACCCATGCTAAGTGAGTCACTTAAATTTTAATAAGAAGAACCCCATTTTCAGGGGTCTGACGATCTCCTCAGTGGAGGTCAGATCCACCTCAAACTTGTACAGCATATATTAAATACTTGAATAATGTAAAGTTTCTAGGCGCTGTGGCGCACTGTATTGTCAATTTCAGCAAAAGAAGGAGCAGACAGGTGCCAGCCAAACTTTACACACACTGTCCGGGAGATTCAGTTTATTTAGACGGATAGACGACAACTGAATTCATAACCTCTTGTTTTTTCAAAAACACCATCATCTGCTTCCGTTAACCACATTTACCGCCTTACACAGATGCAGTCCAGTTATATACCATGTTTTCACCTAGTCTTGATCTAAAGCTTAGAAACTAAGACTAACTGTCTTTGGAAAACATTGAAAATGATTTAACATGAGTCTCCCAGGCGGTTCCCTCTCCAGCACCTGGACAAGCGTGGAGAAAACAAGACATCTTTCCGAAAAAAAAGATTACTCTTCCTCTGGGCTCCAAATGAGATCCCTTCTTTTTTAATATTTTTTTCGGGTATACCAGTAATGAGCGATTGCATATTTGTTGGACCTGTTTTTGATTTTTTGCGCTCTGTAGTCTGTACTGAGTTGTTTTGTTTGGACAATGGACAGCAGCATTGGCGGATTTTAGACTGAATACATTAAAGGTCAAATTAAATGGTTCTTTCGGTCATAACCTAATTTGCTATAGCGCCTGCCTTTGGTTGATCAACATAAGCTTATATTACACTATAGCCCCTTGGCACGACCATCTATGAGTGCACCAGATTTCACAACTTCTGACCTTACATAGGGCCCTATGGTTTCCATGGTCACAGAATCGCAGGATTGGCCAATAAAACGCAATTTATTGCTAAACATGGAATATCAAAGAATTGACCATAGTTTGACTGAAATTCTGTATTCAGGAGAAAGAGGAACATTTCTCTGGGGAGAACATTCCAGATGGGTTATTAATGTGTGGGACCACCCGTACGTCACTTCACAATCACCCCCACCCAAACAATGCAAGTATGTTGTAGCGGCCATCCAAGATGCCGGCAAAGTCAGCAAAAAATTACAAATCTTGTCCCTTACCCAAAAATACAGAGTGGAGCAGTTACGGAATGACGTCTATGCATCAGGTAACATGCCGTTTGTAAATTCTGTCAACATACTGTCGACTGGAAACGTGTAGATACGTGCAAAGACCACTTGCAGTCTAAAGCCCATGTGAGTAAAAAAGAAAAACACTGTGCTTCAGAATTCCAATAAATTAAAATGCAAAAAACAGAATTTGGGAAAAAATGAAACAGAGTGGCAGAAAGACACTGAGTGGCAGCTATAGCATACGGTTTGTGTGCTGCCAAACACAAAAATAACACATCTAAAATGGGAAAGAGCTGTTGTGTGACTGACTGCACGTACAGATTTAACAAAAAGTTGGAGATATTTTTTTACAGACCACCAAAAGCTACAGAAAAAAGAAGCAAATAGATCACTGCAATTCACAGAAACAACTAACGTTAGCAAAACAAGAAATGAGAAACATGGATTTGTGGTTTGATTTTTGGGTAAACTCAGACCTTAACTCATATTCTGTGTAACTGAAGTTTTTGTTGGCATTTATTGAAAAGCATTCATGATGATGAGACTTGTGTTCTACAAACAAATGGGGAATGGTTAGATAACGTTAGTGTAAGCCAACAGCCAAGAAAAACCTAGTTTTCCTTTCTAAGATGTATTGCAACTCCACAAAGCAAGTTTAGACAGTTAACCAAATAACTTTAAAACTTTCTACAAAGTTTGCTGAAATCGTGTTTATCAGCATCTGTATGGATGGCTGACGTCCAGACTTTGATATGCTTTCAGGCTTTGTGCATTTTCCCCACGTTGAAATCAGTTAACAATAAATGTCAAGAAACCCAAATTCCGGCCAACTATCAATGTCCATGGACCAATGGTGCTTTGGTAAGTTGTGAGGGTCACTGTCGAGTCCAACTGCCTTTAATTTAAGCAGATAATTGTTTGTTTTACTCCCAGTTCCACTCCTAAACTCAACCACGTTGACGGATGTTTTGCCACTCAGTCCGACTGAGGGGGGCACATCCCGGAGGGGAAGTGATGCCAACGCATACCCTCTACATGACAGCATGCACTGTTGGTGATGGTTCTCAGTCATCCAGGTCATGGTAACTCGTTAGTGTTTTATTGTAAGCAACTGGACTTGTTGGAGTGTCATCACTCATCCATGAGGCTTCTTCAGTCTGTACTGTCTCGTGGGGAGATGCAGGCTTTAAACCTTGTGTGGATGTGAACACTTACAGAGTTGAGGTCACATGTGAGTTGTTGACCCTCTCTGCTATCATGTGGGTCCTTGGGGTTAGAGAAGTCCAGATGTGACTGGATGTGACACGTGCATTAAATTTACCTCGGAAGTCGGAATTCAGAGCTGGGGGTGACAAAGAGTCCGAGTTGATCCCGTTTGAGTTACAAGGAGCCATTGTTGGCTATCGTTGTTGTTAGCATTGTTAGCCAGCAGCCAATAACAACATGTCCACAGACAGAAGTTGAACAGTACCGTTCAGTTTGACTGATTTAATGACACAAAAAAAAGACTTATTGGCTAACAAACAGTGTACAGCTTTTCATTGCTAATGCATGGAGCTGCCATGTTGGATTTCGAGCTCAGAATTACTGAAGTTCCTCCGAGTTTCCGAGTTGGAATTCTGACTTCAGGGGGCATTCCTGATGACATATCCAACTGTGAAGTCCGAAACACCAACTTCCGAGATCAAGTGGAACGCACCATCAAGCTGTCTGTGAAGGGAAATCAGGGCTGCAGTGTCATAGGCTGCCTCCTGCGTTAAATGGTGGTTGTTCCACTTCAATAATTGATTTAATTTTTTTACCGCGCTTTTCAAGTTTTCCAAAGCACTTCACAGTGAAGGGGGAGGGGTCTCACCAACCAGAAACCATTCTGAGGTGGAGAGTGAGATGAATGAATAAGCCAGTTACATGTAGGATGAGTAGGGGGTCGGACTGAATGAACCAGGTGGGGAATGTAGCCAAGACACCGGAGAACCCCCTACTCCCTGTGACAAGTGCCATGGGGTCTTTTATGACCACAGTGAACAAGGATCTCTGTTAAACATCTCATCTGAAGGATGGCATCTCCTACACCACAATGTCCCCGTCACTGCACTGGGGCAATGGGACAGATTTTTTGGCCAAACGGAAGATCGCTACCTGCTTACCACGACCAAGACTACTTCCAGAAACAACTTAGCTTTCCCAGGAGGTCTCCCATCCAAGTGCTAACCAAGCCCATACCAGCTTAGCTTTAGTGACACCAGAGGCAGGGTAACTATTGGTCTGGCTATTTTTTTCATGTTTCCTTCAAACCATCTGTCTACTCTTCCCAAAATCATGTGTTTAAGAGGACAGAAAGTCACATGTTTATAGACACTGTAAGTCTTGTTTGAAAGGCTTTGGGGCAGGCAGGCTTTATGTGTCAGACTTGACTCAAAGGGATACCTTGTGCATCTGTATGAGATGCTAAAGGGCGTGACAAACCGGTGGTATTAGTAGAGATGAGCACGGGTTGCAAAGCAACAGATCTCAAGGACAGACGCCACATGAGAACTGTTCTAACCAACAGATTCCAATGACCTTCAGTCATGAATGGTCGATCAGCCTTGACTGGCACCGTACTCAGTGCCAGTGATTGATGCATGAGTAACAGCCAATGTGCGGATGTTTCCCATTTAATCTGACCATCAGAGTGTGCAGTACAGTCAGTCTTGCACACACCCATCCCACACAGACCCATTCTGAGCACCATCACACTCACTAATTTAAACTGTACATGGTTTTGAAGTGCTATAACTGTAGGCAACTGGACTTGCTCTTCAAACATGAGATTTACATTGTGAAAGGGTCTGATACGGTTGAGTTTGGGCACTAAAGTACTTGGTTAGGTTAATAAAAAAAAAGAAGCTTGGTTAGGCTCAGAAATAGGCTTCCCATGGGTATCAACTCCAGTCGCCTGAACACAAGTCACGTGTTTGGCCATCCACTCCGTGTCAGCATTTGATGCTCGGCAGTGAGAACAGCCTCAGCTTTGTTAACCAGCTCTTGGTTGTTGTCTGAGTCTTCCTAGATATATCAAGGGGCAGCTGTAGCTCAGGAGACCGAGCAGGTTGTCTTGGAGGTCAATGGTTTGATCCCCGGCTTCTCCAGTCTGCATGTCGAAGTGTCCTTGGGCAAGATACTGAACCCAAAATTGCTCCCTATGGCTGTTCCATTGCACTGGTGTGTAAATATGTGTGCATCGGTTTCTAATGAGCAAGTTGGCTCTTTGCAGAGAAGCCTCCTGCTATTAGTGTGTGTTTGTGTTGTAAAGTGCTTTGAGTGGTCAAAATTTAGTATATATATTCTACAATGTTTCTAACTTTTTTCTTTGATATTGCATCAGGAATGTTGCTTGACTGCTTCAATTTAGGAAAAATTATCAGCAAACAGTCTTGTGATCAGCCATACACATGCATTTGTGACTGTGTTTATTAGTAAAGCGAGGCAATAACACTTAAGTTTTTATGTGTCAAACCCAAGACCTTCTCTCCCCCAGGCATTTGGACGTGACTTCAGAGGAAAAATGCCCAGCGGCACTGCTAAAATTAATAACTGCTGCATTCCATTTGGGAATGTAAGGAGCTTTACACCATATCAGAGTGAGACACCTAACTGAACACAGTCTTATTACTGCTGTTAGTTATACGTGTACTTTTACTGCATGTCAGATCAAAATGTCAACTGACTCAAAGCTTTGTGGCTGGTAACCTAGTACAGCGACCTCTCGAAAGTGTGTGTGCTGCTGGCTGACCTCATCTGAGTGTAGCCTGTGACAGCAGCAGTGCAGAGGTCAATACTGGCCTGCCTGCTGGTTGTCAATACATCTGAATTTCCATGATGGAATCAAAGTACTGCGCTATGCCAACACACACACCAACACACACACGTACATATGCTGTGAAACACAAGCTCTCCTTTATCACAGTAAAAAGCACTGTGATGAAATACCGAGTGTACATATTACAGGGGTGTATTTGTTTTAAAGTGTTTGGCACAAGAATTTCACTTTGGTATGTGTATAAAAGCAGTCGGGAAGAGCTTTGCACCACGAAGAGGTTTTATACTTGGAAACAGATTTTTAACGTGTCCATCTTGCTCTTGAAACTCTGCTGAAAAAAAAAAAAAGGATGACAGAGAATAGAGCAATATAGGAATAATGATAATGTTGTTACTGATAATATTTCTAATAAAAATAATAATAATTGCTGAGGAGAAATGACAGAGAAAATGATAATAGTAATAATAATTATATGAGGAGAGAAAAGGAATCCACTCTACAGATGATATGAAATAACAGTCTTATGCCACAAATTTATTGTGCTATCAGAGCTATAACAGGCCTCCATCGTTTCATAAAAGTGGGTTTTTGAAGTCTCAATGAGTATGTAATTTGCTCCATCTGATAGATGTCCCATATTTTCTGAATCCACACATTGTAAGTTGGAGGGTCTGGTTTTAACCATCTGACGGTTATGCACTTTAGTGCTGCTGTGAGCAAGATGTTAAGGAGGTATTTCACGTCTCTCCCTTCCAGACCCTCTGGGATTGCTCCTAATAATGTTATTATAGGAGTTTGTGGAATGTTTCGTTTGAAGACCTCTCTGAGAGCATCGAAAACGTCTTTCCAGAAGAGACTCAAATTGGGACATAGCCAGAATATATGGGTGTGGTTGGCATTCTCAGTACCACAGTTTCTCCAACATGAGTTACAATGAGCTGGTCCCATCTTAGATGTTATAGCTGGTGTTCTAAAAAATCTGGTTATTACTTTCCACTTGAATTCCCTCCATGTATTAGAGTTTGTGGCAAGATGTGCTTCAGTACATATCTCCTTCCAAGTGTCCACTGATATTTCCCTGTTTGTCTCCGCCTCCCACCCCTGTCTTATATGTTCGGAGTTATATGCATTTGTTGTTGATAGAAATATATTGTATAATTTACTTATTATTTTCTTGTCTTCGTGACTTATTTGTGTTATGAGAAACCTTTCTATAGAGGTGGGTCTTATTAATTTTCCCCATTCTTTATGTGTAGTCATAAAAGATCTCAACTGTAGATATCTAAAGAAGTCTGTCCTAGGAAGATTAAATTCATTTTTCAACTGTGTGAATGTTTTCAATTGGCCATCTTTGACTAGCTGATATAGATATTTAAGTCCACGGTCTGACCACATCCTAAATCCAGAGTCCATATTGTTAGGAGTGAAGGTCCTCATGAGTCCAATATTTGCTAATGGTGAAAGCGTCACTGGCAGCCTAAAGGCTGACTGTATTTTCTTCCAAATTCTTAAAGTGGTTTTTGTCCATTCAGCCATTTCTTTTACGGGGGTGTCTAGAAAGGCTATGTTTTCCAGAGGCTCTGGGCACAAACATTTCTCAATATTGAGCCATCGTGTAAAAGTACCATTCTGAATCCAGACTATGAGTGGCTTCATCTGTGCAGCCCAAAAATAATATCTTAAATTTGGAAGTTTAAGCCCCCCATCTGGTTTCAGTGACTGTAAAGTTTTAAGTCTAATTCTAGGGCGTTTGTTCTGCCATATAAATTTTGATATAATTTTGTCAAGGTCATCAAAAGTTCTTTTAGGAATTTCCACAGGTATCATCTGGAATACATATATATAAGTTGTGTAAAGATCGGGGTATGTAAATACCGAGGTATTTGATGCCTTCTCGGGGCCACTTAAAACCACTGTGCATCTTAACACTTTCTGGGATCAAACTGTTCACATCCATAGATTCTGTTTTTTCTACATTAACTTTGTATCCAGAGTAATATCCATACCCAGAGATGAGTTTCTTAAGGTATGGTATGGTGGATGTAGGTTCTCTTAAATAAAGTAATACATCGTCTGCATATAGTGATATTTTATGTTCTTCTCTGTTTATTATAATTCCTTTTATGTTATTATCATCTCTAATGAGCTGAGCTAGTGGCTCAATGCTGATAGCAAACAACAGAGGTGACAAGGGACAGCCTTGTCTACATCCTCGCTCTAGTGTAAATCTCTCTGATCTGTACCCGTTAACCCTAACAGCTGCTTGCGGGGATGAGTAGAGTGTTTCTATCCAATCTATAAAATTGGGGCCAAATTTGAACCTTTTTAACGTTTGAAGTAGATATTTCCAGGACACCCGATCAAACGCCTTTTGCGCATCTAATGATATGATTACTGACTCTGATTTCTTGTCTTTCTGATGGGTTATTATATTTAATAAACGTCTTATGTTGTCTCCATAATATCGCCCAGAGATGAACCCCATTTGATCAGGGTGGATGATTTGGGTTATTATCTTGTTGACACGTCGGGCTAGAATTGCTGTCAGTATACGCAAGTCTCCATTCAGCAGAGATATTGGCCTATAAGACTGACAGTTGGTGGGATCTTTGCCTTCTTTGTGGATTACTACTATGGTTGCCTCAGTCCAGGATGGTGCCATTGTTTTGGACTCACGGGCATGTCTATATGCCTTAAGCAACAGGGGTGTCAGCAGGTCTTGAAAGGTTTTATAAAATTCGTTGACAAATCTGTCCGGGCCTGGACTTTTGCCATTCTTAAGTGATGAGATCACCTGTTTTATCTCAATTTCCTGTATTGGTTTGTCCAATTCTTCAGCTGATGAGTTTGGCAATTCAGTTAAATGAATATGTTTTAGGTACTCCGCTAATTTTGCGTCATCATCGCATGTGTCTGCATTCTTGTATAGTGATTTATAGAATTCTGCAAAGGCCCCGGCTATTTCGTTCGTTTTTGTGACCATATCCGCTTGTGATTTTATTCTTTGTACAACATTTGAGGATTGTTGCTTTCTCAGTCTAAAAGCTAATAATCTGCTTGCCCTGTTTCCATATTCATAATATTTTTGATTTGTGAATCTTAAGCTTCCCTCAATCTTATCTGATAAGAGGCTATTAAGTTGTCTGCGTGTTGCATTTAGATCATTGTTGATACTAGTGGTTGCTGACTGTTTATGTTTGTGTTCCAACTCTTTTATTTTGTCCTCTAATTCTCGCTGTTTGCCTCCCTCTCTCTTTTCCTTGTAGACGAGAACGAGATAATACAGCCCCTGAGATATGCTTTAGCGCAGTCCCATAGAATTAGGGGGTTCGTTTCTGGTGAGGCATTGGTGTCTAGATATGTCTTTAATTCTTCAGAGATGAAGGAAATAAATTTTTTATCGGTAAGGAGAGATGTGTTAAGCCTCCATTGTTTAGTTGTTGGTCTATGTCCTATATCCCATTCTACATGGTCAGAGAGAGTGATAGGCAATATCTCAATGTCTGCTATCCTATGTAAGTCTGCTCTTGGAGTAAAGAAATAATCTATCCTGGAATAGGATGAATGTCTGCTTGAGTAAAAGGTGAAGTCTCTACCTCTCGGAAACTTATTTCTCCATACATCCACCATACCTGCTTCTGTAATTTGATATTTCAGCATTTTACTCATTCTGGATAGGGAGGCTTTAGAGGGTGGTTGTCAGTCCATCAGCTGAGAGATCACACAATTAAAATCACCTCCCATCAGGAGTAAACCAGTACTATACTTTAATATTGTATTAAACAATGTCTTAATAAATCCTGGCTCATCTTCATTGGGTGCGTATACATTTATTAAGGTCACTTCTATGCCGTCAATTACTCCATTAACTAAAATATATCTCCCCTCTGTATCTTTATACAGCGATGTTTTTATAAAGTTAATTTGTCGGTGTATGAGGATGGAAACTCCCCTCTTTCTCCCTGAGCAGTGAGAAGAATAGTATACTTTATCTGCCCATGACTTTAACTTCTCATGTTCCACGTCAGATAAGTGCGTTTCCTGTAGAAAAGCTATCTGACAGTTAAATTGTTTCAGCTGTTTTAGAATCTTCTTTTTCTTAATTGGACCATGAAGACCCCTTACATTATAACTTATAACCTTTAGTTTATCCATTACTCACAGAACTTAAGAAGTGGAAGACGGAGGCAAACATATTGTACAGACCATGTCCCATTATGTATGTTTTATGAAGTGTAATCAGGTAGTACAGCCAAAAAGAGTGGACACAAATAAAGGAATCGCTACAGCTGCATAAGGGTTTTTTAAAGTCAACCGAGAAAATAACGGTATGGATGAAAAAAAGGAGTGACTTTGTTGTTATTACCTTTAGTATCCCTGAAGAACATAGGGACCAGAACAAGAACACAGAACCTGTTATAACTGACAGTGCTTGGGACCATGTCCCTAACTGCTAAACAAGCAGGAAGAGTGCACAGACTAGATTGGATTTGACTGTGCTTTGGGTGCGCTACGACAAAGAAAGAAAAGAATAAAGAGAAAAGAAAATGATTATCATTCACTCAGGCTCCTGCAGGAGGTAAATATCTCAAATCAAACAGCTTTTTTCAGCAATATAAACATGAATTTCTTATATGATCAGTCCCTGATAACAAATCAGAATTATGATCTGTTATTTAAGTAAGATTAACGGTAACTAATGAAGAGGGGAAAACTACTGCATCCTTATATTACTCATGCCACATGTTAATTAGTGAAAAATAGTTGGCCAGCATGAACTTTCACCTGTGGACCGGTATGGTAACAGAGAGGTAGGCCACAACAGAACAGAAACACAACACTTCACGTCAGATAAGGGTCACTCATCATAGCCGGTTTTCACTGTTTTTATCACATTTGTAAGAATATACTCAGCCTTCTGTCTCTGGTGTTGGTAGGATGTTTCTCACATAATCCATTGCCTTCTGGGGATCCACGAACTCCTTGTCTTCATTCCAGTGCGTGACTCTAAGTCTGGCCGGGTACAGTAGACCGTAGCGGATCTCTTTCCGACCTCTTAGAGCTTTCCGTACATCCGTAAATGCAGCTCTAGCCTTGGCAACCCTGGCGGTGTAGTCGGGGAATATGGCAATGCAGTGACCATTAAAGGACAGCGGTGCTCCATCTCGGGCTCTCCGTAGGATCTCCACAGCATCTCCATCGTAGTGCAGTTTCGCGATGATCACTCGTGGCTTCTCTCAGTCTCCCTGCTGCCTAGTGGCCAGTGCGCGGTGTGAGCGGTCGATCTTTATATCCCGGTCCAGCTGTAGGACTTCCCTGAGAATTTTGGCGACCGTTTTCGGCGTGCTGGAGTTTGGTTGCTCTTCTATGCCTGCTATCCTGATGTTGCCTCGTCTCATTCTGCCCTCCATGTCCTCACATCGGTCTTGGAGAGTAGCCACCTGATTTTTGAGGTTGGACACCGTGGCTTGTAGCGTAGTTACTTCGTCGGACCATGTTGATAATCCACCCTTCATGTCTTGTATGTCAGTTTTAATGTGGTCCAGTTCTTCCCGCATCGCTTTCGTGTTATTGGCGACCTCGGACCTCATTCCTTGCAGTTCCGACTTAAGTGCATTAAAGTCATCCAACAGAGCACATTTGAGTTCGTTCCTTATAATTTTGGAAAGCTCGCCTCTCAAGCAGGTTAAGATCTCTTCTTTAATTCCCTTAGCGGTCATGTTCGAGCTTTCCGTCCTGGTGGGCGAGGGCTGGTTTGACATTGCCTGCGCGTTCTGCCTCGTGGTTCTCGTAGTGTTAGCGTTTGTCCGTGAGCTGTTAGCATTAGCTTGGCCACCGTACTTAAATTTTTGGAGCTTTTCGGCCATTTACGTCGACGTTCTGCGTTTCCCTCTGCCGTTCTCTCCGTGTTGTCTCACCTAATCGTCTGAGTTGGACTTCACATATATTTAGCTGTTTTATGGAAAAAAGTAATGATTCTGCAGGAGCTCTGAAAAATGCTTCCTACTCCATGTCGTGCTCACGAGCGCCCCCCGTAGATGCCTCTCTTGAGGGAAAAGTTGTACTTTTGTGTAAAACATTTCCCATGCTCTCACATTACCCAGTGCAGTTTGTTTTTAACCAGTGTACATTTGCTGGCCTTATGCGTTTTTAAGTATATTTTAGAGTTCTAAGTTGAAACCTTGAAAACTAAGCCTATTGATTCCCTGTGATGCTCTCTCATAATATCAAATCAGGGTCTACGTGAAAATGTCACAGAAATTTGTCCCTGAATGTAGCATAAGGAACATCACAAGCAAATGCAAACATTTGAGTTGCATCATATTACAAAGCCAAAATCTCAAACAAATGCAGTTTCATGGCATGATATTTCCATTTCCTTTCTATCCTGAACATTTGTGGTCAATCCTAAAAATCAAAATGCATTTGATGATATGCTTTAATAAAAAGCTTTTAGATTTTTCTATAAAGGAAATGCTTCTTCAGTAGCTCTGCACAGTTACAAATTATACCATTTTATGTTCCATTTTAAAGTTTTATCACAATGACCACATTTACATGCACACAATATTCTAGTTACTGACTGGGGTACTGCACTGTGGTAACACTGTGACTCATGAATACACCTTACCCCTGGAAGCATTACCTGATTGAGCCCTTAGTCTGGTAATGAGAAACCTGAATAAGATGGGTTACATTTGTTTTAACTGGAGTATTCAGACGTGTATTCACCTTACCTCAGTAACTACTGGGGCATGCTCTTGTGTGCATGCGTGTGCATGCAGTAACAAGGAAGAGTTGGTTAAGATTGCCCACCACTAAGTAGCTTAGCGCAAATTGCACTAGTCAATTGAAAGTGCTAGTTTGCCTCCAACTAAAGTCATTAGATAAACTTCACAACAACTCTAAGCTGTGTGCTTGTTGTGACTTGTTTATTTACCTCATTATGTTATTTTTAGACTCCGATTAGCACTTAATGTAATTTTAAAATTAAATTCATTTACTGTTATTAGTTACTGTTTGCTGGCGAGTGTGTGCCCTGCGGTTTACATCTGGTGTCTTCATCCTGTCGCTCTTCTAGCACTTAAGATGTGAAGTAGCGCCTTTGTTTGCAATAGCCTTCAGTGTTGTAAAATGTCTAACTTTTCTGCTCTCTTTGTGGATTTTCAGGCTGCTTCATGGGTGTTGTTTTTAAACTTGTCTATGAGAGACGGTCACATCTAATACTGTGGCAGACATCGCTTTTGCGAGAGACTCACAGTGTCTGAACAGGAAAAGAACATGGACTCAATCAGCAATTTGCTTTAATGAATTTTGTCAGTTTATAAAATAAAGAATTGTAAAATATAATTTCCATAAGGCTGTTCAGTCAGAAAGTGAAGGATCATGACTAATAAACTTTGCATTTCACCCTCACAGTATAGTGAAGGTCAGGCTGCTGCATGTGGCTTGCACAGTTTATATTATGTTCATATTAGACATTAGACCCTATTTACAGTGTGTTTCCCATAGACTGGAACATACAGAAAATAACATCACTGATCAGTCCAGTATTGAGCTTCCTACAATTTTTCTGTGAGCTCCTGCTGAAATGGACGTACATTGGACAGTCATGAAAGCATTGGAAAAACATCAATGAATGTATTTTTCCAGAACAGGGAAGCTCACGGCTCATTCTTGATCTCACTATGCTCTCCAGTGAACTTGCCATGCCTTGGAAATAAGCATTGTCACCGTGAGTAGACATGGGGGCTTTAGCTGGAGCAGCTTGTATCTCGCTGCTGAAAAGGTGCCTGTTGCTCCAGTCAGAGCTGTCTGGAAGCATTCCAGGAGACAATATGGAAACTTTTCCATGTTGTTCTCACTCGGATTGATTTCCTTCAATCATGAAGGAATTACAGGCATTTCTGTAGACTACATGATCTCCCCATTTTAGCGGCTCAAAAGTAATTGGAAAAAGTAACATAACTGTAAACTGGAGTGTTGCTGTACACCCGCTTGTTGTTTCACACTTTCATTAATATGACTCCGTTGATAAGTCCATACTTCCTCTTACACAAAAGAAGCTAGTTGAGTAGGTGGTTCTTTAATGTGGCACAGGACAGGTTGCTGTTCCCACTGCTGAAAGAATATGGCCACATGTGGCCCAGACCACCTCTGAATGTGGTTCGAGTGATCAGATATAAATGTGTCCTGGGTGCGTTCTCACCTGTTCTTAAGGCTGTCCACTTATGATCAGATCACTCAGGACAGATGATGATACCAAGGGGAACAGGATGACGGTGAACTTGTTCAGATCACCAAGCTAAAACTTACACCCGTTTACACCTGATATTAAAATTGTGGTCTATATATGGATAAGTTCTCCAGATAATAAAAGATCAACCTCACCTTTGCATCTACACCTGGTATTTTGATGCATTCTTGTTATCCGCATTGAGATTGCATCTCTCTCCTCTGCAGCAAAACCTGTGCATGAGAAGTTTCCTACATGAAATAAACACTCACTTTGCTAATGCAAACTGAACATTTCCTACAGCTGCAGGTACATTTATGTTAACAAGTTCTCTATTAGCGTCTGAAAGATTTTGAAGTAGGTGCTTTTTGCGTTTTACTTAAACAATTAATCCACCGTCCTGTGGTCAGCTTTCCATACTCTTGCCATATTTAAGTGAACTGTCGTTGTGTCTGTGTCTTCAGCAGTTCTGTGCAGCGACTCAGCTGGATGCAGGATGTAACGTTAACTGTGGCATCTGTCCATCCGACAGTACTGATTTTTCAAAATTCAAAATGACGTGCTGCTCACCGGGAACACTGACTACCGCGGGCTGCGGCAGGCCTAATGTGAGCAAGTTCTACTGACTGCATCTACACCTACATCGGATCTGAACAATGCAAGCCAAACTACTTTCAGATGTGGTCTAAGAGATCTGATCACATTCTGATTAGGGCTGTGCCGATAGACAATGTCATTGTCCAAGTTGTACTGATTGCATCTTATGTAGGTGTACTACATAAGATCTGAACACAATGCAAGCCAGACTACTAATGCGTTGTCCATCTGCAATGGCTGACAGCCATCGACCCCCACAGCCTGAACATCATCATATTGTGGCCCAATAGGTAGAAATAGTTGATTTATGAGTCTCATCCCCAACTTGTCAGTATTTGACGAGATAGGAAACCCAAATCATCAAATACTGACGCTGGGTTAGTGGTGGACCTGAACCACTAACCCAAAGTGTCAGCACTGCTTCCATCTTTCACTGTCACGACTATACTTTGTACCTTTAGAGAAAGCCCCAGATATTGTTGTTTGACGATATCTGCCTGATCTTCCACCGCTGCATGTGGTGGAAGTGTTGCGTATTCGACAGGATGGTGTACCCGCAAATGGTCGTGAAGATTAGTTGTCTGTCCATCTTTAGCGTGAATTACATTGACACAAATCCTGCACACCACTACAGAAGTGTCTCATGGTTCTCCATTTTTGTTTGGGCGAAATCCAAAGTACTGCCAGGTCAACAAAGTAGTGCCTCTCTTTGACACCAAAGTTGTTGGCGGTGCTGCCATTTTGCAAGGTGTATTTTTTTCTGCACCCGTCAATGATCCATGTGCAGTGTCCACACACTTCCTGGCTGCTGTTTTTTTTTCTTTTTCAAAATTTTTTCCATGCAATTATTGTTATTATTCACATGTAGGCCTATATAGAGCTATATTCCTCTGTAGTAACCCTAGTATGAAAAAAACTGAATAATGCAAAAAATGTTTAAAAGTTGATAACTGTAATGTTACCAAATTTTAATTTAAATGATTGCATATACACATTGGCATTATTTATTTTGATAGAGCCTGCATTCAAAACATAACATATCCCTGCTTGACTGGTAGAGGCTGTGCAGCCATTGGTCACCATCGAAGTCAAGTTCTGCTGATAATGGTACTTGTTAAAACGTCCTGTTGGTGTGAATTAATCTTTGAAACAGAGCAATAGTTCAAAAAACAAATTTATATTGAGGTCGATCCTGGCATATTTCAGTCAGTTACCAAAAAATGACATGCCTGTGATTTCAATGAAAACATAAACTGATGACTAGATTAAATAATTGTCATGTTAATTCTAATTATTAAAATAGTTTGTTACAGTTGCAGCTCTCCCCAAAATGCTTTTTTCTTTACCTTACTTTAAGGCGTATAATGTTTTCAACAGAACTGTTTTTTGTTTTGTTTTTTTAATCTAAACATGTCAAACTTCCTTCTCATCATTACACAGCCATCCCCTACAGAAACTTTGCTTACAGAATCAATCAGAAAATGTTACATCAGTGAATTAGAAAAAGAAAACCGTGTGCCAAGATTTGCTGCTTGACAGGTTTTCATATTTAAAAATCAAATTTCAACCGGTAGTTATTCTGTATAAATACCTAATAGTGTACTTTCTAACTGATTATGTACAAAGGTTAAAACCTTCCAGACACGTAATTTGTTGACTTGTATTTGATTTATGTTTGTGCTACCTAATTTTAATTCATGAGTCTTGATCTGATTATTTCATTTTGCTATTTTTTCATTTAATATTAGGATGCTTTGTAAGGTTGATTCCAGACCTTGGGGAAAGTTGTTTATCTTACTCCATTTTTTTTTTTAACCTTAGTCTCTTTCTAGCTGCCCTGCCCAATACTGCAAGGATCTACTTGTTTCATTTGCTGTGTTTATTTTTATTATGTTATATCTGAGGAATCAGTATGAGATATGTAAATAGTATGATGATGCACTCTGTTGTTGGTGTTTATAAGTGAACCTATACCCAAGCAAAGCTGGCACTGAAATTTTGACTGTTGGATTAGATTAACAGAGAGAGGGAGAAAGAGAAGCAGGTAAAACAGGAATGCAGGAAGGCTGTGACTGAGGAAAACAAGCCAACTTGAATTCTTGCTACAAATAAAACAGCTGTGAGTGAGCATGAATTAATTCAGATTGATTAGTTGAATGTAATGTTGTAATAAAATATCTGAGAGTCCCCAGTGGCACACACAGACGGTATCAGCTCAAACAATCTTCATTGTGAAGTGCAGTATTATGTCAGTCAGGCTTGTAAATCTCCTTACATAACTGTGATAGGCTGCACAGTGGTAACTAAGGCCCCTTATTACAGATTAGAGCTGCTGTGTCATAGGGACCCTGTTGCCCATTGACAGGCAATCACCTCACTATGAGACACACATAGCACATACTGGATTATACTTTATCAATACAGCCAAAGAATTAAGACAAATCACGCTTGACAAATCATGCTTTTACATTTAGTGAAGTTTTATTTGAAGACAAAATTCATGTCTGAGATTCAGTGAGTTTGTCAAACTCACAAAACACACTACGAATGAACAATACGTGTTTATTAAAGCATGTACTATTAAAGCATTTTTCAGTCACTGTACATAACTACTCTACAAACCTGCTACTGGTAGCACACAAGAAAAAATATCTGTGTCTGTATGTGTATGTGTGCATGTGCTATTACTAGGTGTTTTATTGGACTTTGATCTCTCACTGATTGAGTTCCAACTCATCAAATTACCTCTGGCCTGAGTGATAAGGCATGACTGCTAAAAGCTTGTGATCATGCTCACTGCTATTATTCACAATTTATTTATTTGCTGTAAACCACAGATTTGTCTTCTTCTCTGATTTATGTCTTATTCTTTTATCCTTTCTACCTACTTTCTTTTCCTATTCTGCTTAATGTCTGTGAATATTCTCATTCATCCAGGTCATTGTTCTCTCTGGGCAAATTGAATCGTAGGCAACTGGACTTGTA
>JAQLOL010000008.1:25464669-25479986 GCA_029783665.1 Naso thynnoides
AATTTATGAGGATAATCAGAGGGCAATAGCTTTTCCTAAGAATCCTGTAAACAGACAGAGATGTAAACATATCGACATAAAGTATCATTTTGTGAGGTCAAAGTGAGTTTGAAGTTCTGTCCTACTGATGTAATGGTAGCAGATGTCATGACAAAACTTGCACCAAAGTTTAAACAGCTCAAGTTTGAAAATCTTTTGTTTGGCAGTTGAAAATGTATAAAGTAAGAGCTAAAGGAAGCAAAGCAGAAAAGCTGTATTTTGTTGTTGTTGTTGTTCTTTTTGATTATTACAATGTGAGAGCAAGCAGGGGTGTATATATATATATATGCTCTAAAATTGTCATAGATGGGATAATTTTGTGTTTGTAAATTTTATGTTATTTTCCATTTTTTTCTTGATTAAGAAGTCATGTGATTATGAAGTCATATGATCTGCTGATCCACACAGGTGTATTAATTAAAAACGGCTACCTTATTGTGAGAGTTTTTTGGTCACAAAGAAAGTTTGACGCCACAAGAGTTATTTTTTCCTCCATCGTTTTTCGACATTGCACTGGGTGCACATGCAGAACTGTTACGGTTAGTGACTCTGTCAACAATGAGAAGCTCACATTTACATATCATGTTGATTATCTTGTTTGTAAATTGCATCATAAGATTGTATTTTCATACTGATTAGTAGAAGGAGGGTTATTGAAGGAGTTTTTCTATCTGTCTTGGATTAGGGAGACGTATCTATGGACATGCTATTCTTTCTGTCATTCAATCACTGGATTCTGTTTACCACTCTGCCCTTACATTCATCACTGGTGACAGTTATGGCACTCATCACTGTATCCTTTACAATAAGGTTGGGTGGTCTTCCCCAGCAGAAAGATGTAACTTACACTGGCATCTGTTCATTTACAAAGCCATTACTGGTGATCTTCTGTTGTATTTATCCTTTATTGACTTGGTCTTCTGAACCTTACAACAATTGTTCCAGTGACTGGATTCCACTTGAGGTTCCTGGAGCCCGTAACTTGGGAAGACCGCTTTTAGTCTTTCAGCTCCCAAAACCTGGAACAGATTACAATCCACCCTAAAACTCTGGTTTCCTTTGGTCAGTTCAGATCCTTTTCACCAATAATCCTTTGACAATTTGCAGTTGCTTCTAACATTTTATATTCCATCTTGATTGTCATCGTCTTAAATGTAAAGTATGTTTTGAACATGTTTTTTCCCCAATATGTTTTACATTCCAATTTAAACGTTATTTTAATTGTGTGTTGTAACTGTTTTAAATGCATTTGAATATTTGTCCTTTAATGTTTTGGCCATTGTGTTCATATGATTTTACCCTTTTATAACACTTTTAATGTGATGTTTTCTCAACGTCATTGTAAATGAGAATTTGCTCACAATTGGCTTTCAAGGTTAAATAAAGAATCAGAACTCTCAGACTGACAAAATCCTTTATCTGCTGTCTGCCTGAAGCTCCACACTCAAAAGTTTGCAAATGTGTGGTACTGTTGAAAGATGTTAAAGAGGTATGAATACATATTTACTTTGTCAAACTTGTACATGTCAAAGCTAAAGCTAATTTATGGTTGAACGTAGGCTCTACGCAAAGCCTGATGCCGTAGCCTACATAAGTGGCCTCTGCTGTTGTGAGCAGTTATACCCGCGCGCTGGTGTGTCTGTGTCAGATGCCTATAGACATCACTCAACAAGTTTTAGCTTCAGGTGGACACCAACAGGCTGACACAGCTAGCTACAAGCTAGTGCCTAGTGTCCTCTAAAATGTCGAGGTCTGTAAAGCTTTATGTGAAGCACTGCAGCTGAGTTCCTTCCCTGCCCTTCAGTCGCCCCAGAGGAAGCAGCTGCAGACCAAGTGGACAAATCACAGCTGTTGCGGTGTGTGTTGCTGTAACGTGTACTTACATTTCTGCAGAGGTGCACGTCAGGCTAGGGCATAGGAACACGGTAGGTACAGTGCTGGTTAAATGCAAAAGCATAAGACAGGCGTTAATATGCATTCAGTTCAAAGTAATTATTTAATTTAAGGTAGGTGTCATATAGTATAATAATACTTAATAAATGACCATTTACCTTCATTTGAAGGTATTATAACATTTTGGAATTTGCTTTATCTTGTGATATATTGTAAACAGTATAACAGAATTTTCCACAGTTTATTCAAGATTCATTTAATTTTCATGGTCTTGCAAATTGGTTCACAGAGAACAAGCAACTGATCAATGTCAACAAAACAAAGGAGCCATTGATTTTAGAAAAAAAGGAGGCAAAGAAACAGACTGATGTCTACATCAGGAGAGCCAGTGTGAAGCAGGGGAACTGTGTTAGGTTCCAGTGAAGAAAGATCACAGAAAACTTGTCATGGACACAGCACAACTCCATATTTGTATGAAAGAGATAAACAAAACACAACAAACAAACAAAAAAAACACTAACTTAATCTGTTTAGGGAACTTAAGAAGCCCAAATTTCTGTGTCCAAGTGTTTCAACTTTTACAGAGGAGTCACAGAAAGCCTCCCAATGGAAAATAAAACAAATTAGCATGGGATGTACACCAACCCGGGCAGGAAGGCTTTTGCCCAGATACCTGGTTAAATAAAGGCTAAAAAAAAAATGTTATGAGCATCAGTGATATGAGGGAGTTGTGCACTGCCCGAAAATACTAATGACAATTCCGACCTAACCAAAAACCTGTATCCTCACTTTGTGTACACTTATTTATTAATCCTCTTACTTATTGACACTAATCTGACACTTAAATTTAAAAAATGTACTGAGTAATTGTTAATTTATACATAATCAATACAAATCTTGTATAACCTTGTTAATGTGTAGGCAAGGCAGTCGAAACAATCAAATTACTAGTCTGAATGTAGAGAGTCTGACAGAGTGAGATGATATAAATCAGAGCTTTTTTAGTTTAATGAGCTGCCGCTCATCCTCTGCCAGTCTCCTCACTTTTATACTGCTTCTGTAACAATTAATGTCTGCCATGTTTGAGTTCACTTTGATTTGATTCCCGTAGATCAGTAGACACTGCCCAATGGTAGAGAAATATAAGGTTGCAACAAATGCAGAAATAGTGAAAAAGCCAACATCATGCATGGTAGAAATGAGTACAACTGTAAAGAGACTAGTGATAGGTGAACCCCAAAATTTGGCTTCAATGTGACCAGCTAATTCAGGCACCATGATTAATGATAATAATAGTTTTATCAAGAAAAGTGGCTTTTGATTTTCATCATTCCTAAAAGGCTTCTTGTAATATCCATTCCTCTTGGGGAGTCACCTTCTGTAGTTTACGATGCCAAAATAATTAGTTTTAAAGGTAATGACAGATTAACACCTGGAAGAGACATCCTGTCTATGTCTGCAGTACGTCTGCTTATTTTTTCGGCGCCCATTAAAACAGATCAGAGCAGCCACAAAGCACGCGGGAGACGACATCAGACACACGTAAGCAGTGACGCAACACTTCAGTTCAAGAGGCTTGCGAGCTGTGAGCTGCACACAGTTCTCTGCACGCAATTCTCTGCAGAAAAAGATGGAGAAATAACTTGTAGACAGTCATAATGACATAATTCAAGCAACATTCACTTTAGTTTCAACATTTCCAATGTTTCTTTCAAAGTAAAATCTCACACAAGCGTAGATGTGCAGAGAATCCCTTGTTTTAAAGATTTAGTTGTGAAACATTTAAAGGATCTTGTGTGACAACAGACCAAACTTTAACTTGCTTCTGGGTTTTTATTTTAGAATAAATGGCAGTTAAACCAGAGACCAATGTAGGAAACTAAACTGTTTTATGTGAAGGAATAAATGAGACAGCAGCAGTTTAAACAGAAACCAAAGATTACTTTTCAAATACAAAACAGGCCAAGTGAAGAGGGATTTCTCAGTTTATTTTTTTTTTCTTTTACACTTTCAGGCACACGGTTTTCTGTCTAAACTCACTATGAATTAAATATGTCATAAAATAACAGGAAACATATTCATATTAATGGGAATTATCAAATGAAAACTCTAGAGAGACAGGGCTGGCAAACGCAGCAGATTGATGCTGCAGACGTGCTGCAGAGGAAGACTAGGTTGCGTAAATGTAGCCTCGTATCTTAACTGACAGTCTGAATACAATCTGCTGTATTTAATTAGTCTAGTCATGACTAACAAGTACAATTTAAAAAAAATTAACAATTTAAATTTTTATTTTTTCTGCCATAGATCTAGAAATTCCTTGCCTGAGCTGCTCTGAAAGACTCTGCTCGTGAACTGTGTCAGTGTCGGGGGTCTGGATGCTTTGATTCCTTTTCTCTGCCTTAGGGTTTTTGTTCCAGGATAAACATTTTGGTGCTGTTGCAACAGAAGCAAAAAGCCTCCATAAACTCATTGAGATTCACCTTGTTTTCATTCATGGCTGTGAAAGAGCTTGTTGGGTTGAATCTGCGTGTGCACAACATGAACGGTGGCTGAAGGGAGAGTGCAGGGCAGCAGAAGAGTACAAGCACTAACATGTTCATGCCAAGTGAACGTCGCACAGACTGATTGAGGCTACTCGATGAAACAGAAATGTGTGCAATTTAGAAGAGAGAAATTAATTCTGATTTTAAAGGAATACAACCAATGTATGATGGAATTGAACTTCAAAACAAGCATGTCAGTAGTGTTGATATTTTGGTATCGTTTCACCCGTCCCTACATACAACTGTGTGAATGGATCTAAAACACAAAACATCACAAAACAGACAGATGAGAATAAATAGTCATTTCAGTAAGCACAAAATGCCATCTCCATGAGATTATACAGACATAAAGAAAAATAAAATTCCCACCCCAGTGACACAAGCACCACAAGTAGTAAAAATTTTAAACAATCAAAAGATGTAGAGATCAACCAACGCATGATTAAATCACAAATTTAAATAACATAAGAGAAATTGCTCCCATGGTCTCAGAAAATCAATTTTTTCTATACAGTTTGAAAAAAAATATCTTTTCACATTGAGAGGGAAAATAAAATATTTACTGTACAAAAATGACACCAAACTGGCACTAAGATATAAGAAGGGAGGATGTCATAAATCCCATGAAAAAACTCACCCACAACCCCTTAGGTAATGCTGTTTGGAGCACTGTTAAAAAACATTTTAACCAAGTTATTGTTCTTATACTGCAGAATTCTGAAGGTAAGAAAAGCTGTAAAAGCTGTAGAAAAATAAAGTACCAGGAATCTCAAGATTAAAAGACCAAATGTCCTTGAAAATTTACTTGAAATCTCCAGACAAATTGGAGAGGAACAAATCCACAATTGCTGTATTTTGTTTTCTTGTACTGTGTTTAAAAAAGATTTTTTTCCCCATCAGTTCAGCGGTAGTCAGGAGAACAAGAGGGGATTTTGGGTAATACTTGGAAGGTTCTTGGGAAGTTTCTGGTGGTTCATCTGTTCAGCAAACTTCACGCTGATGGAGGTTAAAGTTCACAGCTCAGCTCTGAAGTTTGTTCCATCGGATGCTTTCTGAGGGCTCTGCAGTGAGCTGTGCTGCGGTCAAACGGTGTGATGGACACAAGGGTGAAGAGGGAGAGTGGGACAGCTGACAAGATGTGGTTAAAGGATTGGTAGATTAAGAAAATGACAGATGGACAGATGGACAGAGGAAAAAAAAGATATATTTATTGAATTTTAACAATCAAAAACTGGTACATCAGATTTGAATTTTTTCGACACAAAAAACCCAGAATCCTTTAGGAAGTTCCCCTTTCATTCTTTACGGGAAACCAGAAAATGTTCTCTCTTAAATAGCTGTGTAGTAAATGACACACCAATGTTCTGATGGAGTCAGTGTTTTTGTGCTCTTAGTAGCTAGACCAGTACATACTTGGTGTAAACAGATAGTTGATTCTTAGTTTATTCTGTGAAGGATTCATCCATGGATGAATAATGGTCTCAGTGAAAATGTAAAATACAAATCTCTAAAAACAATCCAAGGCACACAGTAGGACTTACGCAAATTAAAATGCCTTTATGTCACATAATAAAATGCATTTGAAATAAACAATGCACTGGGACCAGCAGCCTTACTATAGTCAGTTTAATTTCTTTGTGTAACCCTAACCCCCAAAAACACTTATTTGTTTAATAGCACATATTCTTCTCTTTTATAACCTACTTTAATTATATGTATGCATACTATATCATGCACACATGATAAGATCTTTTTCATAACATATACCAAATTTACCAGATTTCTGAAATTAAAACCAGAGACATTTCCAGTTCAGCGTACATTATCATTAAATATTATCACAATGAAATAAATGGGGACAACAAGGTTTCATGTATTTTGACGACTTGCACATATGCAGTGGACCATCACGTCATCTTGGTCTGGGTAACAGGAGCACATAAATGTGTTTTTTTTTTTAATCTTGTCAATGAAATGACATTTCTGCATCTTTAAAAGAACTTTATCACTCTTGTCTGCTCTTCTCTTCATCTTTCTCTTCTTACATCTTAATTTTTCTTCCCCTTTTCTTCACCCTTCTCTTCACCTTTTCACCTCACTCACGTTCTCCTCTCTTGACTTGTTCTCTCCATTAATTTTTCATTCTCACTTTCTTCTGTTTTTCCTCGTCTCCTTCATTCTTCCTTCTTTTCTATTCTATCACCAATCCTCTCGTAAAACAGAGCCACATCATAAAATATTTTTAGAGCTATCACATGGTAATTTTTACAATCAACTCATAGACACACCGACTGTAAATGTTACTGTCCATGAAGTAGGTCTTCAGTCCACTCCAACTCTGACCTTTTTCGTCTTCTACCCTCATAAATAACGTTGACTGCTTCCTCTGCTGTCCGTGAGTAAATGAGTGAAAATACAAACAGCGTCACTTTGCCATTACAACCCACATTGTGGTCCAAGGTGGTACTGCATTTGTCTGCACACAGCCAGAATCACAGCTGCAGTGTCTGTTTCACTTCGTCTTCCTTTAAAGCCACAGTTAAAACCAGGGACATTTCTGGGGACAACTCTAGCCAGGGACATGTCGCCCAAAGCGGGGAACACCCCCAGAAATTGGGGATGCCTGGTCATCCTAATTTATTATCTTATTTTGAACACATTATCTAGTTAGGGATGATGTGCTGTAAAGTGGGTTGGTGCACTTGCACCATGTACCATGTTGGTGGCAGGGAGCCAGGTTCGAGTCTTGCTGCCTGTCTTCTCCTCTCTCTGACTGTCTTATCTATTAAAGGCATAAATAAAAACAAAATAACAAAAAATATCGTACAGTCCTCAGGTAATTTTTTCCAGAGGCAATGAGAAACTGGAGTAGTTTCACAAGTCAGAAAGTTTCTGTTGTCTCACCTGTTCAGTGGCCCTATAAACCTTGTATTCTTCTCACACATTTTAACAATTTTTCAATTGGGCTTTTATGAAAGTTTTGACTTTTAATAAGGAGATGCTTTAGTATTTGTTAATACTCCTAGTCCCTGAGAGTCCGTGCACCTCATAGCACTCTTTTAAAAGTGCTGTCTTTAACCCAAACTAACCCTGAAAACCATCAATTATTAAATTATTTATTGATGGAATAGGTACAAAACAGCGGCTTTAGACATTTTTTGGTTCAATAATAAAAAAGATTTTTTTTGAGAGCTTGCCCTACTCATTAAAGTATTTGTGGGATACATTGATCTGCTTGACTCTTATAACAACACATCATCTGCATATAATAAAATATAACGATGAATACCATTTATGGAGATCGGTGATAGAATAGGAAGGAAGTGAACGCTCCATGCCAGCCTTGTCCTGCCTTTCTTGAAATTCGAAATGGAGAGGAGCAGTTCTTCAAAATGAGAACCACTGCTATTGGATTCTCAGGTAACATCTTTTTCATTTCGATAAAGACGGCAGAGGCCTTAGTAGTGTCTGGTGATATCACTGCAGATGGAATAGTTAGATTCTGGGTGCTATGCATAATGTGCAGCAACCTCCTCATATTATCTGAAGCCAGTCTAGTTTTTATAAAACCACTTTGATAACTGTGTACCAGCTGCACCATGTGACCATGACTGTGCAGCACCAAGACTTTGACTTTGGCGTAAGTCCTTAAATCTATATTTAGAAGTGAAAGAGGTCTGTAGTTGGCTTAATCAGTGGGATCTTTATCTCTTTTCAGTCGCAGCAATATTAAAGTGCAATGACCATCTCTCAGAAAAGAACAATTTTTGATTGAACACTGTATTATATCTGTAAACAGAGTGCCAAGCACAGACACAAAGGTGACACAAAATTTGCGCGGGGTCCTGTTAGGGTCAGGAGATTTTCCTTGATACATTTCCTTTGCTGCCCTCCTAATTTCTGGTACTGTAATGGGCACATTAAGCTTTTCAGAACTGTAATCGAAAAGACTCTCAAAATTTAGGCTTTCATATATAGAAAAATTTCACAAGACGAATTTTCAAAGCCACTCTCTGATGTATACAAATCCTATTTTATCATATCCATATTTAGAAATGGGTCCTTAGAAGCAAAAGAAAATCAGTCCTCGAAAAGGATCTGTGTATAGAACAAGAAAGAATCTTTAATGGAGGAATTTAATGAACACCAAATGTCATTTTGTGATGTTTTTGCACTTTCACTTTTCTGACTGATGCTGTTTATCTCCGATTCTGGACTTCTGGCATTGTCCAGTGGTCCTTTACCTGTGATGGAATCTGCACAAACAGCATGTGCTTTAGTGTGTGAGTGAGTGTATGTGTGTGTGTGTGTGTGTGCGTGTGTGTGTGAGTGTGTGTGTGTGTGTCACGAGTTCCAGTCAGAGCACAGAATGAATGGTCAGTGTTGAGGAGGTGTGGGTCAGGCTGGACACTTACCCTCCATAGGATCCCTTCGTTTTAATCTGGGGTGATCTCTGTTTCCTGGTGCACAACCACTTTGGTCACAGACATATCTGGGTGCTGTTCTTTTGCCTCTTTGATGGCCTGAGCCAAAGCCTGAAGAGACGGAAGCAAAACAATCTAGTTTTGTTAAGAGGGACACAACTGACCTGTTTAAATAAAAATGACCGGCATACAGATTTGACAAATTTGCTTGATGAATGAATGAAATTGGTCTGTGAGACAAATTATGCATACATTTGCAACTAATTCAGGTAGCACAATTAAGACACATGCTTACTGCAGGGTTTGAGAAAAAAAAATTTACTGCAAAATAAAAGTATGTGAGGGCTCTATTTTCATTGGTCTGGGTGCAGTGAGCGCACGTAGGTGTGTCAATCTTGTTTGGTAAGTTGGTAAACATCTGCAGCGTAGCCTGGTGCAGTGGTAAGGTAGGAGGAAGAGAAAGAAGGTGTGTCACAGCTGATTTCAGTCATGTCCAATCAGATCAGCTCCTCTCATTCCTTTAAAGCCACTGTGATGCTGCAGCATGTTGTCAGACAGGTGCAGACAAACTTAACGCAGGAGGAAACTGACTGGCTGTCCAGGAAGTTTAATTTATTTCTGACAACACAGTTTCCCATGGACTGACTGACTGTGGCTCTGTTAAGTTAATATTTACATATAGTTTGCATATTAATATGTACCATTATTATTCCCTTTTTATACTTTCACTTTTACAGCTTTATTACAGCACACACACACACACACACACACACACACACACACACACACCACCTCTCTCTCTCTCTCTCTCTCTCTGAACTCAGCCGGTGCGGTCAGATCTCCGCCCACCTTGAGTCTTGGATATGTTTCGAGGTTTCTGCCTGTTAAAGGATGTTTTTCCTCAACACTGTTGCTAAGTGCTTCTCATGGGGGAAGTGTTTTCAACTGTTTGTTTCTGATAAATTTAGTATGATTTAATTATAGAGTTTGGTCTTAGACTTACTCTAAGCGTGAATCCTTTGAGACAGCTTTTTTGTGATCTGGCGCTGTATAAAGAAAATTGACTTGTCTTGATGAAGAGCGATTTGCTCAAAACATCAATGATGTCATGGCGTTAAAAAATAAATTGTATTGGGAACTGTGCAGAGTCACACACTGGCTTTGCACGGCAGGTATATTACTGAACTACAAGATTTTTGAACTGTTACCACTGTGTATAATGTGATTACAGTTTAGACATATTTGCACTTTTCACCAAACCTGCCTGGTATAGACTAGAGATGTGACAGTATAGAAAACAATGGAAAGTTTATTTGAAGAAGGGAAAAATAATCAAAATGACTGAATGCAACATTTTTAATCAAAAAAACAATACTGACTCTTGTCTATTTAAACACGGGTACTTGTATGTCAGCGTCTACCTTATATCCGTAGTGGCTGCATTTAATTTTTGGAGAGCAGCTGCTGTGTCATGAAGCACATCAATTGCCTGATTCGCATCTAATACAACAGACAAGAGTCATCTTAACATTTTATATGAAAAGCAAGGTTACACTCAAAATAAATGCTTTCATTTTTTATGTAAATGGGATGAAATGCGGAGGACATTCACCAAACCTGCCTGTGGACTTTCAGACGGTCTGTTCATGGGCACTCTCATCCACTAAAGTCTTGAAAACAGCTCCACTCGCTGCGCTGCACTTTTGACCTGGTTTGGGCAGCGGAGGTGCAAGTTCACCTCAAAAATGACACCAAAACTGCACTGCAACACCCTCTGATGCGGTGCACCACCCAGCTGGGTGCAGTCAGGTTCATGCTGGACCATGAAAATAGAAATTGGGTGCAGGCGAGAAAAAAAGCCACTTGCCCTGCACCAAATTACCAAAATGCCTGAATCTGTGCTTAGACCAGCTTTGTGCCAGTATGAAAATAGAGCCTGAAAATATTAAAAAATGTCCATCAAATTATAAAATTATATATATATTTATTATATTCCTCACCTTATCATGATCAATTTCTGTGTCTCCAGTGATGACAATTCTCTTCTCAATGCGAGTCTCAGAGATACCCCCTTTCACCGTCTGTGACAGAGACATGACACAAGCTGAAATACAAGGTCGAAAAAACATACGTGACCAAAATCCATCATTATCCAGAAGAATTTTTAATGCAAACAGTATCCATATTGACAAGTGAGACTCATCTCTCTCTCCAGGACAAGTTGGAATAGTAATAAAAAGAATAAGTAGAGTAGAGTAGAGTAGCAGCATATCATTTGGATATACACTGCTCAGATTCATACTGAAATCACAAAGAAAAACTTTCCAGTGGTCAGAAAAATCTGATTCATACACGGCCTGATTTTGATCAAACCATTAAACAGTCTTGAAAGTTTCTAACACATTTTCTAGTTCGATACTTTAACCTATTTTTGTTCAACTTTGTTGTACTTGTTTTTTCTGTATGACTTTTTGTAAATTTTCAGATGAAAATGTTCTTAAAATTGTAAATTATTCCCTTCAGATGGGTGTCTTCCCCAACTGCTTTTAATGCTGCCATGGCTCAACCCTTCTGAAGAGAAATAACTCAGATCCCTCACTTCTCAATGACTACAGACCAGTATCCATTCTGACATTTCAGGCCCAGTTTTTATAGAAACATGTTTTTAATCAGTGAAGTTGCTCTACCCTAAACTTCCAGCAAATGAAAAATGTTCAGTGTTGATTCCAACCATTGAGGTCATGATGAATTATTTTTAATTGACTGGCCAGAACATTAATAGAGAATACATTGCTAATGATATTTTAAAGCGTTAAAACTATCTAACATGACATTAGCTACTTAAAACTACTTATTTGTGTGTTCTCTGGTAACTAAGTTTATTTCGTTAAATTCAGTGTTTGTCACTCCTGATGTGAAAAAACTATCAGTCTGCTGCTATTTCAGCTTTTCCTCAAAGTGGAGCAAGAGCTGACGATCATTGTTTTGAGTTCAGTGCAACTTTGTGACAATTTAAAAGCAGCGGTGAAAACAGTTTTGCAACAGGTCTTCCATGTAAAATATACAGCACTGTAAAATGGGAATGATGGATAACATTTACACTGCAAATAGCAACACTGGTAAAGTGAATAGCTTAACACCATATTTTCAAGTCTAATTTTATTTCACAGTGAATTTTTTGCATATATTGCCCTGTAATAATGTGTAATGAAAGCCATAAAATGTTGCTGACATCCTGATGTCCATACTGAAAATGGCATGTGTACGTAGTACATTTTATCATTATGCTTTGTAAACAAAGACATTACAAGAACTGCTTTGCTTACAAGAACTGCTAACCCTAACCCCGTCTAAACCTCAAAGTAATTGTACTACTTGGAAACAAAATAACAAAATATTACTTAATGAGTCTTTGTCAAATTGATCAGGGAGTCACACTTTAGGTCCAAGTTCAATTGAAAACTTTTAAAATAAAAATATACAGCTGAAAGAAATTTAGTCTCTCATTACAGCCCCACCCCATCAGTAGCAGATACCGCATAAACCCAGGAAAATGTCTTAAGCTTTCACAAAAAATTATTACAGAGAGGACAAAATTTATTTATTTTTTGTTTAAAAACCCCAATATCTTGACCAAAAAATTAATAATAAAAAAGGTATTTGCAATTTTGATGAAAACCACAGGCAGCTCCTGACAGTCTCCTTGGTCCATCAGGAACATGTCTGTGACAGCATGGTGGTAAATTTTGGAAATGATCTGTGGCAGCGAGTAAAGTAAGCGGACCTTGGTGATCTGGGTGGTGGTGGTGGTGCTGATGGTCTCGGAGGTGATGGTCTGAGCACTCAGCAGCACACCTGAGTCCCTCTCTGCCAGGCCATCCACCGGCTGCGGAAAAGACACCTTTTAAGGGTTACACAAGACCCTCGAATAAATCCATTGTAAACATAGGCAATTATTTATTTTCTGTTATTTGTACACTTGAATTGTAATTTGAATACCTGTAAGATTATAAAGAAATTTCAATTTTGAAAACATTTTTTAAATTACAAAAATTATGTCTAAAGTGGGACCATATTCTCATTTCCCATATCTTCATTTGGCAAAAAGCTTGTCTTATTCTTTAAAGTGTTTTTTGTTTTGTTTGTTTTTTATTTGGGTAAGCAGTCAATTTCAAAGTAAGTTCTTGTGTGACTGCTTGTTTTTGTTGTACGTGAATATTTAAGAACTTTTTCGTAAAATAAAAAAAATGTTTCAAGAAATATGTTTTCAAAGTAAGGCATCAAAAATTGTATTCAAAGTCAGGGACAGGATTCCTCTCACCTGCGCTGACTCATATGTGATGGTCTTGGTATCACTGTGAACTAAGGGAATGTCCTTGTAGGTCACACTTCCTCTCAAGGAGTTTGTGACATCTGAGATGGTGATTGTCTGGGTCTTCAGCACAGGAGACTGGTGGGATCAAATAAACAGTCAGCAAAGCATCATCAGTACAAAACAACTGTCACACATGAACTGTACCACTCTGGCAGGAAAGTCAAACTTATTTAAACAGTGCAAGTTTTCAGGATGAAGGCAGACTTGAGGTCTCTCATACTGGTGGTCTGGAAACAGTTCTATTGGTACTACAAGCATGTAAATGCATTAATACTGACTGCTGAGACAATGACTGTACCTCAGTGGTTTTGTCAAAAATGGCATACAGAGGGGAAACAAAGAGCACTCCTGAAGTTACTACCATGACGTATGTTCTTTAACGGACTGTGAGATAAGGTTTATTTCACAAACCGATTTTCGGTAAAGTGTGTTTATCCTGCACAGTACATTTGACTGCTGTTTTTATCATCATGTAATGTTCATATTTAGCCATCAGCAGCAGGAGGAATCTGCTGTAATACTGGTTCCACTGACTCTATAAGACACAGAAAGAGTTGTTGCTCGACCCCAGTCTAAAAGCCGCCCACTCCCTCTACATGTTCAAGAGGAATTTAAAAAATAATCTGCTGTCCTTATATTTATAATTTCATCCAAATTTTCTTTTCTTTTTTAAAATTAGTTATTTATCTTACTGCGATCAATACTCTTGCATTACTATCATCCAAGCCTGTCTGTAAACTGCTAATAGTCACTTGTGTTTTCTATGTATGCAAGTATGTATGTATATATGTATGCATGTATGTATGTATATATGTTATTTTGTACTACTTTTGCGATACTGTATACTAAATGTTTTTTTTTTGTCCTGGGCCCCCTCCCAATGAGCTTATAATAGCTTCCATGGGGCGCCCCTTTTGCATACTCTGCAAATAAAGTCCCCCTGATATAAACATGAAGATAGCTAAGGTCATTCCTCTGTTCAAAACCGGAGACAAACACTCCTTTACCAACTATAGGCCCATCTCTATCCTCCCACAGTTTTCAAAAATTTTAGAAAAAGTTTTCATCAGCAGGTTAGACAACTTCATTGAGAAGCATAATTTACTTACAGATAGTCAATACGGGTTCCGAAGTAATCGATCTACATCACATGCATTGGTTGAACTGATAGAAGAAATAGTTAATTCTATAGATAAAAAGAAATATGCAGTGGTAGTATTTATCGATCTAAAGAAGGCATTTGATACAATAAACCATGATATATTATTACATAAACTAGAACAGTATAGGATCAGGGGTACAGCACTAGACTGGGTAACAAGTTACTTAAAAGATAGAAAACAATTTGTAAAAATAGAAGAAACCCAATCCTCTTGGCTGGATATTGTGTGTGGTGTGCCACAGGGATCCGTGCTTGGACCAAAACTGTTTATTATCTACATAAATGACATATGTAAAATCTCACAACTTATGAAGTTCATTCTCTTTGCTGATGACACGAATATTCTGGTCTCTGGTGAAAATCTGCAGCAGCTTTTGGACAATATCACCTCAGAATTCACTAAAATAATAACATGGTTCAATACAAACAAGCTGTCATTAAACTTAAACAAGACAAAATTCATTATATTTGGTAACAAAAGGACGAACTGCAAGAATGCAGTACTGATTGGGGAGGATAGCATTGAAAGAGTGCATGAAATCAAATTTCTTGGGGTGATAATAAATGACAAAATCTGCTGGAAATCTCACATACAGTACATTAGCACAAAAATATCTAAAAGCATATCAGTCATAGCTAAAGCAAGGCACTATCTGAATAGCAAGTCACTCCGCACTCTGTTCTGTTCTCTGGTCTCACCGTATTTAATGTATTGTATAGAGATTTGGGGCAACACATACAAATGTTCATTAGAGCCATTATTTATCCTTCAAAAAAGAGCTATCAGATATATTAATAAAGTTGGCTATATTGAACATACCAATCCATTATTCATTCAGTCAAAAATACTCAAACTATATGACATCATGTAGTTAAAG
>JAQLOL010000008.1:25486805-25497454 GCA_029783665.1 Naso thynnoides
GTTATATCTTACTGACTTGATTTGAAACAGGTATGTTGAAAAAAACAGCTTCACATTGTTCTTTTGCAGTATGTTTACTTGCCCTAGATTAATGGTGATTCAGTCCAATGACCAGTTGCTGCATTATGTATCTTGTTTAATGGTGCGACACAGTGCGTTACGTTTTACAGCACCCTCTCTTCACAGATTTTGGCGAAACTGGATGATAATTTTTAGGGAAAATGCTTTCTTTTTTGCCACTGATGTTATGCTGTTTTGCTTTCTGCTACTCAGTTTTCCAAATAATGAAGCTATTAATCATAGCTCAGAGGTGGCAGAGATCCAGGGTTCAAGTTGTAATCTGAGCTTTAGGGGTCTGTAAAATAACAGACATGAGGTTTAGAGATCAATAAATAATAAAAAAACTAATAGCTGTGCTGATTGAGGGAAAGAGAGAGAGGGTTTTCCCTACTATTATGTTGACTAAAATACACACACACGAACAAAGAGCAGCTCACTGATACCACCCAAAACCGCCCCACATCTTTGTAATAGTGCAACAGAAGAGAGCGAGCAAAACCGCCCTTCTTTCACTGAGAAGGTCAACAGTGATCCACCCAGCTTGAATACTCCCAAATCCCCCCCCCAAGGTGCCGGGTGGTTTTCAAGAAACACCTCAGTGCCGACCTAAAGCTCTGGTTTGAAACTTCCAATCTCCACAGGGATGCCAGAGAAGCTCCACCAGAGGTGAGAGTTGGAGGCCTCCACCAAACGTTCCCAGTTCACCATCATCACAAGTTTGGGTTTACCAGGTTTGTCCAGAGGATTTTCCAACCATCTGACCCAACTCACCACCAGGTGGTGATCAGCCGACAGCTCTGTCCCTCTCTTCACCGGAGTATCTAAGACATGCGATCAGATGATACGATAATGACATCAATCATTGATCTTTGGCCTAGGGTGCTCCTGTGCCACGTACACTATGAGCATCTTATGCTCCAACATGGTGTTTGTTATGGACAATCCATGACTATCACAGAAGTCCAACAATGAAACACCACTTGGGTTCAGATCAGGGAGTGTCTCCGTCATTGCCCACGTGTGTTGAAGTCTCCCAGTATTATAGTGGTTTCCCTCACAGAGGCCCCATGCAGGACTCCATTCAGGGTCTCCAAGAAGGCAGAGAACCCTAAGGTGTAGGGAGGCAACCATCTCGTCCACCAGTGGGTAAACTCCAACGTAGTGACGATTACCAGGAAGTTTGTGAGTATCTGCAGACCAGCCAGCTACCTCACACCCTGGGCAACTCTAAAGAAGACTGGAGACCAATCAATATGCAGGGATTTTCCAGTCCCTCATCAGCTCAGGCAGAGAAATCACTGAGACAGTACCCTCCTACTGAGTCTCCCTCTCTCTGCCTAAACACAGGGTTGAAAACCTGCTCGAAAAGGCACACAAAAGAAGTGAATCTGTCATTTTCTGTTGTTGGTGGGTAAAGTTTAATGTTTGTATGTACTCACAGTACAGTAGGTAAAATGGCTGAGCACTTTTGGAACTTTTTTTAAACTAATTTTTTTTACTGCTTGACAACGTGTTGGTAGGAACACCTGCATGCACATCATTTAACCAACAACACACACTTTGCTCCAACATAAAACTTCACACATTTTATTTCTCAAGACAAATCCAAAAAAAGAAAAAGACCCTGACAGTGACCAGTGACTTTAATATATGACACAGAGAAGTTAGTTTGATCTTGAGGTTATTTAATTCCTGCTCACATCTTACACAGCAAAAATCTGTGAATCCAAAAAACTCTACACTATGTCTGAGCAAGACGGAGGATGTTTTGAGTCTAAGAATGATCTGTCTCCAAACTAAACCATTCCCTCCCTCACAGATGCTGCAGCATCCTCCACGCTAATAAGATTCAGAAAGTGCTCCAACAATTTTTTTTAAGTCGAGGCAGTTGTCTTTCCTTATTTTTCAGTTCATAGGAATCATGCATTTTGTTGCAAGGTATGCAAAGGTATGTGAATAACATAATTTGTGTTGAAAGTGAACAATGAATGCCTGACAAAGATGCTCAATCTTTTTGAAGCTTGGTGGGGGTCATGGATGATCTTTGCAGTATTTTCAATTGTATTGTTCCTAACCTCACACATTTATTTAGTGATACTGAATGCCTCCGTATTCTATCCCACTCGTGGGATGAATGCAAGCCCAGGGTGCTTCTACCAAATTATCTGTGATTTTGTACATTTTATGATTATTTGGTGACAAAACATCATGCAAAAGAACTCCAAGTCAGCTGGCACTGACACTAGCACATTTATTGAAATGCTGATTGATGTGTGTTGTCCTTCTAAGCAAATAAATGAATGATTTCATATATACTTGCAACCATTCCCTTTCATTTGCCAGTTTTCTAGGCTGTCATCGAGATGTTCATGGTAACCTACATGGACGCCATCTAAAATTAGTTTTGTCATAAAGGCTTTGAACTGTACATTCCAAAGAAAGGTAGAATCCTTCAGACTGAATTTTGTTTTTATTTCTGAGAATGGAATGATTGTATTGTCCTAATTAGTACTACACTACCTTGAAGGAGCTCTATAATAAATGGATTCACAGCTCGTGGTCTCAGTTCAGTATTAGCTTTACACCAAAACAAACATGCGTGTCAGCCACACCTCCCCATTCCCCTGGCAACTCCATCTTATCCGCCCCCTCCATTCTCAGCAGCTCTGCTCAATGACAGCACCATGTTTGCTTTGAGAGGAATTTCAGCCTCTGGCAGATCAAAAACCCCTTGTTATTGAAAACTACACAATATTAAATAAAAGGAATAATGACGTAATGTGATGGATAACATCCATGGAGATTTGGCAAGTAATGATTCATTGTGATTACTATAGGAGCCTTTAGTAGTTTTTATACCGATCTGTACAAAGTCAACCTGAGACTCAGCAGCGAAAGCCATTGAGTGCTTAACAAGCTGATCTCACGCAGACTTGGATACAACACAACACAGCGAAAAATGTCTGACTGTCTCTTTTCACGACGCATGATGGGTCAGAATCTCAATCACAACACAATATAACAACATTGATGTGATTATTGATTATTTTAGCTGAGACACTTATTTGTGCTAGCTCCAGCCAGGCCTGGAGGCAGCAACAGAGGCCAGGGCCAGCTAGCAGTTAGCGTTAGCTCAGCTGTCCTCCATATCTACTCTATGATAATGAAATTTTTTTGCAAGAAAAAAAAAGTCAAATTGTCTCTCTCTCTTTGTCTGTTGTCTGTTGTCAGTTTTCTTAGTTAATGTCAAGTTTTTAAAGCAAAGATATCTGCAGCTATGCCAACTTAGAATCAGAAATTTAATGACGATACCCTTAAACATTCTTAAACATTAGTAGACTCCATGTTCATGACAGCTGTCATGTCAGTCTGATGCCCACCCCTTCAAAATAAAGTCTTATCAATAAGGGTATGTATTTCATCATTTAATTGCTGATGTGATCAGTGGGAAAAATTAACTAAATTTCATTTTAATGAACCTCTTCTCTGACCCCTGACCATATGTGCTTCTTCATTTGAAAAACACAACATTAGAGTAAAAGCTTGATGGTAAATGGAAAGAACAACATCCACTACCTTGATTTCTGGACTGGATTCTTGTCTGCGGCTCTGGCTCTTAGTGTAGACAGCTTGCTGATTCTCCACTTTTACCTCTGTCATCTTGTCAGCTGAGCCCTGGCCTTTGGGTGTGGCGCTATCAGGGTGGTCAGAGCAAGGCAGGATGGGTAGCAGAGGTGATGGTACCGCCTCCCCAGGAGACACTGTTGACATAACAGGGACGCTGACTGGACGTGTCGATTTGTTGTCAGGAGTGGACGCTATGGCTGGAACAGACAGAGAAGAGAGACAACGGCTTCATGTAAATAAAAACAAAACAAAACTCAAAACTCATGTATTACAGAGATATCTGCGGGTTGTAGAAATATTTATAGAAATACATAAAGACTCTCGTAAAATAATTTAATATCTTTAATGCTGTCTAAAGGTTAAAATATAAAAGTTACTACAGGGAAAACCTGTAAAATTTAGGTGATATAAACTCATTAATTACCAGTAATTACTCTTCCAGAGATATATCTTCATAATGAATCTGTTCCAGGTCTTAAAAGTGGAAGTTTATTTTTTTATTTTTTATTTTTTATTATATCAAGATTTTAATGAGGATATTTACAATCATATATGATGTTAAACAGCATAATTATGATGAACAGTGCAGTCATGAGAGCAGGAGCTTTGTCATGCACCACTAGCTAAAAACAACAGAGGTGCAGGGGCCATCAGCTAATCTGTCGAAAAACACAGTTAACAGTTGTTTTAAAAGCAGAGAAACTCAGCAAATGTTCAGTCATGTCTCCCTTATGTTGCACGCTAAAACATGAATGTAAATAACGGCATATGATCTGGAAACAGCGGTTTGTTTGTTTCCCTTTAGCAGCTGTAAGAGTCATTTCCAGGTTATAAAGTGTTGTTCAACTTTGTGTTTTAGGGTCAGTACATGAGCTGACACCACCAACCAAGTCTTTTAAAATGAGCGTTCATTGTATTTTTTGACCGATTGTTTGAGTGCACATGTTCCTCCATTTTTTTTTAACAACGAGCTCCAGCTCTTAGGACTGCACCGTTCATCATAATAATGCTGTAGAACATCGTATATGATCATGAATATCCTTATTATAAGGCTTAAACGTGGAGTGTACAATTCTTGAGTTCTGCTGTCCAAAACACTTTTTGTCAAATTCAGTACATATCTCCCCACTGCATACAAGATCTTGGTTCTGTGTGTGGGCTGAAAAAAAAGTGCTGTGTTTTTGCGCCGTCCCTGCTCTGTTGTTAGTGGAAAAACTCAAAACTCCACACCAAACTCTAAACCAGCCAAACAGCTGCAGGGCTGTGTTCCTAGGCTTCTCGTGCACAGGCTCAGGTAGGGGATGGGGAGGTGGAGGGGGAATGTAGCTGTGTGTGGCTGAGTGAGAAGAACTGAACCGATGCAAGCAGCAGCAGAAACGTCGGACAAACCCAAAAGAAAACACACAGAGAGAAAGAAAGAGTTGGACAAACTGAGGAATCAGTCAAGGATCTATGTTGGCGATGCCTTCCAGAGAGACTTACAAGATTCGAAAGGCTTCAAGACCAATGTAGAGGTGGCTATATTTCTACTGGACATGTAAAGTAATGTAACACGTTAACCTAACTTGCCTATGGATGTTCATCTTTTACTCAGGCTGGTCACAAGTAACTTACGTCTCATAGTAACCATTGCCTTGGCCAAGCGCATGCATGTATTTGGAAGGCGGGGCATGGGGGGATGACTGGAGTGTCGGAGAAAACACATAGGGAGGGAGTTTGTTTGTTTTGGGGATGTTCAATTCAAATATCAACCGACGTTCCCAGCAGAACTCGAGAGATGTACACTCCACCTTTAATGTGCAAAAAAACTTCTCCTTTAATGGACAAATTAACTTTGGGAGCAAGTTTTTGCTTTACTGGCAAACAAAAACAAACAAACTTCTGCCTTCTGTGGAGTGTCTAAGTCACAACCCCTCTAGTGAACCCCACAGGGCCTTACCTCAGAAAAAAACACACTGGTCAACACAGAGAGACAAACTATCTTTTGATCCAGTCTAATTTGTTCCATTGATCTTAAATATAATATTAATCAACTTAAAGAGGATTCAAAATAAGTGTATTTAGAAAGATCCAGTCAGCACTTGAGTGATGTCCTGTTACCTTCTGAAAAGGACTAACTCTCTTTTTGCTTCACTGCAGCTCTTAACATACCCACATTTCTAATGACTTTCACCCCTTTAAGCTTCTTCAAGGTGTTTGGACACAGACACAGTGTACATTCTCTCATTTTATTTGGTGTAGCGCTGCATTACTGCATTACATCATTGCCGGCATTCAATGTGTTCTTTTAATGCTCCTGTAATGTTAGATTATGTTTATATGCCGTCCTCTATAGATCACATGTGTGTGCAGACCTTTTAATCTTTTAACGCAGATCTTTATCTTTCTTTTCCTTTAGTCTTAATTTGTCATGTAATCATGCAGTGACAGACCACACCTGACCATAAAACTGCTTTATCAATTGTCCGATTACTTTTGTGCCTTCAAAAATGAGGAACTGTGTATAAAAATGGCTGTTATTTCTTGACAGTTAACACAGTACTTTGTTAAGCCCATTGAATTGAGGCTGAAAGTCCAAAATTCATACACATCTTGACTGATTACTTTTAAATCTATTGTGGGGATGTCAAGAGGCAGCATTACAAAAAACTGTGTAACTGTCCAAATAAGTCTGAACCTAACTGTATGTAGGCCAAAACTTCAGTAACAAATACACTTACACACACACACACACACACTAAGACACATACACACAGACCTGCTGTATAAAACAGCAATGTACCTCCATCCAGGCTACGTGAGTTCCTCTTGCTGGAGGAGCGTTGGAACAGAGGAGCTGGTCTGTCAATCAGTGAGCTTGCCTGTCTGGTCTGAGCCTGGGTCCGACCACTGTAACGAAACTTGGAGCCCAATGCCAGAAACTTCCGAGGAGTGGTTGCCATCTCAGTGGAGGTCAGCCTAACCACAAAGAACACTGAAACTGATCTTCTGATCTGACTCAGGCAGGTCCATGCAGCTAGCAAACATATTTAGTAAAATGTCCATTAAATGGTCATATGGAAAAATTGGCTTTAAAAATGCAATACCTTACCGAAAGAAGGTGTGATGTTCTACACACACTTTCCACAACTTCTTAGCACTCTTGTAATTGGGTAATTTGAAACCTATTGCACTCTCATAATGTTCCACCTGTTAAAACAAGAAACAAATCTGCTTAAAGCATGACTGAGAAAAAATCGATCTAAAGTTTCATACATGGTTGGAATTAAGTGTCAACAACAAATTTTAGTGTTGGATAAATATTTGCTGATATGACAACATTTTACCTCTGATGGTCTTATTTTGATGAAGAAACTGCTGCGTTTGTATGAGACCTTGAGGACCTTAGGCCAAGGAAAACGGTTGATCCTCAGTTTGTCTTTGTAAACCATGAGACCACTGGAGCACGCCCCCAGCATGATGTCAACACCATCAAGATCCTGACAGACACACCCCAACAAATGAAAAGATTTTCAGAACTGTCAACAAGATAGTCAGACTTGAGAGAGCTAAGTTTTTTTTTTTGAAGAAACCTGGAATGAAAGAAAGAAACCAATAAAGAAAACTATTAAAAGAGGTACACGTAACAAACTCCATCACAAGCCAAAACCTAATCCTAACCAACATTGCTCTAAATTAGATGATATTTTTAATGTGATGGGGGAAAGTGCTATGATCAGTTAAGAAAAGCCATGGATCAGCACTTATGTTTATGATGCATTTAAGGTGTGTTATGGGTATCAGTTGACAAACAGGAATTTGTAATTCACCAAAACAACTTAGTTTGGATCTTTCATCCCGGTGTGTCAATCAAACTAACTAAACAATCCAAAAACTCAAAATGAAGACCTTGATTTCTAAGATAATATTAGAGATAGAGACTGATTTGGGGTCTGGTACCTGGACTGGTACCTGCATGTGGTGGCCCTGCTACAAATCCAAAGGGCATACCAAGCCTGATGAATTCAACTGAACTAGTCACACAGAGCTACACTGAATTACCCCAGCCGACTACCAGCTCTCCATCCTAACAGTACCCACCAGGCATCATGCCTCTTCAACAAGACAAGCCAATGGCTAAAAAATGAAGTATACCAACTAAATATCAAGGACCTGACATACTCATAGGGTGATCTCATCCAGCTCTTCTATTGGAAGAAAACAACATTAACACTCTCAAATATCTGTGGTGCTGGGAGTAAATTTCCCTTATTTTAGAACTCCCCCCCCCAAAAAATATGAATATTCCCACACTTACTTTTTTCTGCTTTATTCAGCTGTCAACATTTGGTCAAGCATGGACCTTCATCAGGACAAAGACTTTAAAATGGTGATGGAGCTTTTTATACACCACCAGAGAATTGTGTTTGGACAACCAAAAATGCACAGGACATAACATCATAAGAAATATTAGGTTAAGGTCATGCCATAGTCTAATCACCAAGCAGCAACAAATTGAGTAATCATCCAGCGCATCGCCAATAAACAAAATGCAAATATACGGCTGCAATAAACCAATATGTGAATGCAAATGAGCTCTCCATCGAGACTTCGACCTCATCAATATCATTGGTCACAACGAACATGGCACAGCCTACTATGTCAAGCAAGGAATTAGGGCAAGACCCTTCCAACTATCTCCAGCCAATTCCGCTATCAAGTGGTGCATCCTAGAAGCCCAAGTACCACCTTGTGCAACGTCTACAAATCACTCCCTTCTGAGCTTATGCTGAACAGCATACCTGCTCCAGAGCAGGTCATGTTTGAGATAAGAAATCAGCAGGTATAAATGCTCCACCCACTGACCAATCAGATTAATCAGTACTTTTAGAAAATGACATCACCATTTATCAAAGTTCCCGTGGAGCTCAGAGTGAGGATCATGAAAGAGTCTCTGAGGAGGAAGAGCAAATTCACAGAGCAACAAAACTCTTAAAAATTTTCTGACAATTTTAATTAAAATGATTTATCTGTGTGAGCTTCTTAAACTGTCTGCTGCAGAGAATCCAAGAAGAATTTGAGCATTTTGGACCGGAAGATATCAAAGTAAATTATGGCTACGTACTGCTTTGAATTATATTTTATATTTAGTTTTAATTACTCCAAAGTCCATTTGAACCCCGAGTCTAAAATAACAGTTTGAATAAATGAAGCTAAGTTAGCTTTAGCAGTCTAACGTGAAACTCACATTTAATGGCTAATTACACATATTCATGCCTTGATGATTTTGCAGTGATGTATAGGAGTTGTCTGAGGAAGAGCTTTGCGTCATGTAACAGCTAAAAAATTATAAACGGTTTTTAATGTGCTGATCTCTCTCTTTATTCAACTCCGCTGCAGGTGTTTTTGTGTTAACCAGCACTCATCATGTGTGTATGTTTCTTTTATTATCTTTACATTGATATTAGGCCTAAATGTTTTACGCATTCACAGAGTCACCAATTTTTTTTCTGATCTTCCTGTGTCTGACGGCTGAAGTTGCTTTTTGTCTGAATTGTTAGTTTGCTCCTCGTATTTAAAACATGTCGCTCTGCTGCCAATAACTGCTCAGTCCATGTTTGTGATTGGTCATATGTTGCAAACCCCGTCTCTTTTATGTAAACGCACTCGTGTAAATGAGGAAAACCTGAGTTGACTGGTCTGAATACGGCCTAAGAAATGCTTAGTTTGGAAGCAGACCATGGTTTGGCAATGATTCCTCCTGGTTGCATATGTGGCCCAAACATCCTATATGCTCACATGTTGAAGGTTGGTGTGTTTTGTAAGACTAGGGTTGTCGTGACAATTATCACGAATAACTTACTTTGTAAATGCATGCTTCCAAAATTAAACAATAAAGCTGTGTTCCTGGTTGTCGTGTCTTGAACCAGTGGATAACTAGCGGCCTCTGGCCTTGGATGCTGCTTTTGACCCTGAAGATGCCCCTGGTCTGGCCTCTTCCCCCACCAGGCCAGCTGTGGTAAAAGGCTCCAAAAGATTCTCTCTTCCCCTCTTTGACCCATTTGCCTCAGGTTGTGATGATATCCAACTCTCAAACTTCTTTTTCCCTTTGGCGGAGCTTCAGCTGGAGCCGGCCATCTCTCCTCCTCTTGCAAGCAGAGTAATCCATGTTCCCCAAGTTCCACCTCTTCCTCGGGCTCGCAGTCCCCTTCATTAGACCCGCTTGAGCACAAACAACCCGCCTGGCAATCCACAAAGCTTCACTATGAACTATGTGGAAAGCCTGGGGTGGAGTCATGTCCTCTCTGGTCCCACTCCTGTCATAACCAAATGCTCTGAGCATTTTAGTCGTATTTTCTGTCTGCAAAATTGGATGGAGAATTTTACCACTGCCACTGGACTTTGTTTTATTAGTAATTTTGACTCTTTCTGGACCAAACACGACCTTTTTAGAAACTACATCTTTACAGAAATGGAATCAGAATCAGAATCAGAATTACTGTATTGATCCCCAAGGGGAAATTGCTTTTTGTTACAACAACAGCTCGTACTCAAAGTGTACAGGTGTTCAAAACAAAGATCAAATGTAGGCAATAGAATACAAGTGTCAGCGTTAAAGAAATATAAGAATATGTACAAGTATACACAGTGAAAAATGAGTTACGAGTTGTTGCACAGCATTGAATATGGGTTATTGCACAGAAGGAAAGTTATTACACATGATTAGTCCAGAGTCCAAAATATATAAAAAATATGTACAAGTATATAAAGTTAACATGAGTTATTGCACTATATTGACATTAAATATGGGTTATTGCACAGATGGAATTTTTGCTCATAAGTGAGTCCAGAGTCAACCAACTGACTCAGAGTGTCTGACACTCAGAGTGAGGAGTTGTACAGTTTGATGATCACAGGGGGAAGGAGGAAGAAGAGAAGGGGGGCATAACAAGGAAGAAAGACTTTTGATGTTTGATGGTGTG
>JAQLOL010000008.1:25513125-25527975 GCA_029783665.1 Naso thynnoides
TAATTCATTGGTATCAACCTGTGTGTAAAGGGTATTTTAAGCAATATATTAAAAATGATCCAGGAAAACAACATCTATCCTACCTTTAAGTGCACTGATGTTTGGAATAATGTCTGTTAAATTCAGTTAATAAGTTTTAATGATGTAAAACAATTCTTACCAGTGTATCCTGATTGGAAATAAAATGCCAACTGTAATACATCTCTTGTGTAGTAGTAAGTCTCATGTAGTAACAAAGAGATGGGCAGAGCTCGCCCACCGCTAATTAGCTTAGCTCAAACACTGGTAGTCAATAGGAAGTGCTAGCCTGCCTTTGCCTAAAATTATCAGATAAATTTTCTAACTCCAAATGGTTCTGTGTGCTTGTTATGAATTGTTTTATTTACCACATTATTTACCTTTAGACTCAAATTAGCAATTTATGTAATTTGAATTTTTTTAATGGATGCTTTGTTTTGTTGACCTACTCACAAGCACATCCATTGGGCACGCGTTCATTCCGGTACAGATTTGATTCTAAAACTACATTTGGTGCTAATCTGAGTCCAAACAATAACATAATGTGGTAAATAAACATGTCACAAAAAACACATGGGACCATTTACATTTACTGGAAAGTTTATCTGATTATTTTAGGTGCAGGTAGGCTAGCAACAACATCTTCTCCGTGACTTACTGTAAGAAGCAGGAAACTGCTGTGGCAGTGTGACTAGTGGTGCATCAATTTGACAAAACAGCAGCACACACACACACACACACACACACACACACACACACACACACAGAAGTGTTTCTGCCTCATCGTCTCAGCAGAACTCCTTTCTGAAGATGAAGCTGGCGAGTCACTGTGCAGTTCTTCAGGTCATTTGAATTCTGCTGACGTGTGGATGCACTCTGTCGCCCTCTGTCGGTTAAAGTGCTTCCTACGTCTGCGTGTCACAGTGAAGAAAACACACGTGCGACTCCTCTGACTAAAGTAAAGGAAGGAACATGACAGTAGTACACCATGCAGTACACAGCTCATCGGAGAGGAAGTGAGCGGTGTGGAACGCTCTGTACGGAGCTGGAGACCGCTGATTGGTTCGATGACGGCGCACACCAGCAGCTCGCTACAGCAGCTCAGACATAGTGGTCAAGTGTGTCGGCTGCTTTCAGCGTCACTGTTAAAAATGATACCAAACACACACACAGTCCCATCAGCGATGAACTCAGAGCCTCTCGGCCCCGCACTGACCCCTCCCCCGCTCCTGAATGATGTCAGAATGAGGACACAACTTCCTGCGTGTCAGACAACCTGCAGCGGCTCCTCTGAAGACCAACACTTCTCACAGTCGTTTCCAGGCTGGAAGCAGCGCCACCTAGTGTCCGTGCTGAGGGTGCTGGTTGTGTTGGTTGTTAGCTGGGTGGTTGGGGGGCAGTGGGGGTCCGTTTACCCCCGGGTGGTAGAAGGCACAGTTGCTCTCGTACCTGCAGCTTCCTTTCATCATGAAGTGACGACACACGGGCCTCTTGGACATGTCTGACACACAGAGCAGAGAGAAAGTCACACGGCTGCTCCTTCATAACATGTTTCACCTCATCCGTTTTATTTCTGACATCCACCTCAGCTGCCACAGAAACACACTCTGTACGTTTACATGCACACTTCAGTCGAGCTACAGTTAAAGCTCAATAGGACATTTAATTGGACGACTGTCCTTGTCCCAGTATACAAGCACGGAGGGAGAATCCATTCACTGTCCAACTCTGCTACAGTAGGCGGCGTTACACCCCGTCCAGCTGCTGTTGGACCTTTTTCCTGTTAGCCAAACAAGCTACACACAAGTGAGCAAGCGTCCCTGGTGAAGGGTCAGTTTCAGCCGAACTGACACAAGAACTCAGTTTTCTCTAACGTCATGTCAACATACAGAGTGATCAGAAGCAGCTGAGGATGACGAGGTGCTGATGGCGTCACTGCTGTGAAGATCAACATATTGGACACTCGGGGATCAATGACGGCCCTCGGGCCACGTACCATTCATGTTGTTGTGTCCTCCTCTTGGCCCTCCTCGTCCTCTGCCCCTGAAGCCCGGCTCTCCTCCCCCGCGGCCCCTGCCTCCTCGGTGGAAGTGACCCCCTCGGTGAGGCCCACCTCTCATGGAGTCATCTCCCCAGTAGTTGCCGTTGTCTCCTCGGCCCTGGCCCGGCGGGGGGCCCATCATGCGTGGGCCGCCCCCGGCGTTGAAAGGAGGTCCGTGGTTGTGAGGGGGCGGGGGATGGTTGAAGCGAGGCCCAGCAGGTGGGTTGTTGGGGGGGTAGCCGCCATTCATGGGCATCTGCATGTGCATGTTCATGTTGTTCATGTTGTTCATGCCTGGACCGTGTCCCAGCAAGCCCGGGTTAACTAGAGACAGAGAGACAGACAGGGAGAGAGAGAGACAGACAGACAGACAGGGAGAGAGAGAGAGACAGGGAGAGAGAGAGACAGACAGGGAGAGAGAGAGACAGAGACAGACAGACAGACAGAGACAGACAGACAGAGAGAGACAGACAGAGGGACACAGACAGACAGACAGACAGACAGAGAGACAGAGAGACAGACAGGGAGCAGGTTAAACGCGTGGAGCAGCAGCACAGGTGCTCATCAGGATGACAGCAGAGAACAGGAGTTTTACCTGGTGGAGGTCCAGACTGGTTCTGGTTCTGGTTCTGGTTCTGCTGCAGGGAGCCCAGCAGCTGTTTGATCTTGTCGGAGAAGTCGGGCTGCTTGATTAAGTCCTCAGTGGACTGGTTACCGGACGCACCCTGACGACAGACAGACAGCTGTTGTTAGCTACACGTGACACGTGCACAGGTGTGTGAACGTTTCACGGCTGTGTGTGTGTACCATGATGGATGACAGCAGCTCCTGGACATTGACGGTGGGGGCCACCGGGTTGTTCACAGCGTTTGAGGCTTGCGGGCTGCGAGAGCTGTTGCTCAGGTTGACCATGAGGTTGGCGAGGACTGGCGGCAGCTTGGAGCTTTCAGTCTGGGCGGAGGCGGAGCCCTGCGGTAACATGCCGTCGGTGGGCTCGCTGTAGCTGTCATCTAACATGGAGGAGTCCTGAAGGCGAGAGCAGACTGCAGCTCAGCAGGCGGAACATCACACACACATGTACAGAACGTGTGTGTGTTTGTGTGAGAGAGAACGTGCTGTGTGTGTTTGGTGTGTACTGACCTCATCCAGAGGAATGAGACGGGGAGGCATGGGCTCATACGGCTCAGGGTCCGGTTCGTGTGGACTGTCAGGCACACTAGTGACACATGGGAAATGTGGAAATTAACAAACAGGCCCTCACCCTATTGGCTCTCGTCACTCTGGCTGTGACGGTTTGTGTGTTCATCCCAAAACGTCACGGTAAAGAAGTCACAGTCCGGTGCGTGCTGTCATATGAAGAATACTTGTGACACGTGCGGGACGATCGGACCCCCGATCAAATGACAAAGGCTGCTTTCCAAGGTTCGATTCCCAGTGGACTAACACAGCATGAAGTTGAAGTGGTGGATGGATGAAGAGGGTTTGTCGGCGTCGTTCGACATTCGTGCAATTGTCAGCGGAAACACGCAGAGCGTTCTAAGGCTCGGTGATCACCAGAGCCAGGCAGCACGAAACAGGTTACACAGCTCGAACCTGCTGGTTTAAGAAGCTTCTGCACGTGAAAGAACCCGGCCAAAGACCTTACCGAGCCTACGCACGCGTACGTCTCCACAGCTCAAAACAATCATCCTGAAATGGAACAGAAGTGGAACAAAAACCAGACATGCCATCGGAGAGAACTCGACGAACAGGCTGCAGGACTGCTCAGGGCCGCACGTTCCAGCACTTCCTGTCATCTGAGAATCCACGCACGAGCTGTAAGCAGAGCACAGCAGGTCTGCACGCATTCAGCCTCGCTGAATTTATTGTGTAACGATCCAAAGGATCACCTGGTTTGGTTTTTCTCGTTTAATACTGCAGGGCGACACCAGAGAGACTTCAGAGACGGGTCGGCCATGACCAGGGTTAGGGTTAGGAAGTTGGCCCGCCTCTCGTCTAGTTGTCCAGCAACAACAAATACAAATGGACAGAATGTCCAGTGGAAAATATGTGAAACTCACTAATAACATATTAACTACGCCAGAGTTGCACTGCATATAAAATATGTTAGACGTTAATGAGACAGTTTAAATATAAACTTAGTCTGTGAAAGTTTGGTTTGGACTCCGCAGCCTGAATTAGGTCAAAGGTCATGCTGTGTCATAGCGTCATGTGACAGACGCGTCTTTTTATGATTTTTTAGGATCATTCTGACATCTGCAAAAGTGAGGCGTGGTTTAGAATAAACCCACACAGGTAATTCTATCACATTTTTTACTGTATTTTTGTCAGGAAGGAAGTGGACGAGATAATACGATGGCAGAAATCTACGCTGGAGGGCCAGTCAGCTGTGGAATCATGGCCACCGAGAAATTCGACGCATACACCGGCGGTCTGTTCCCCGAGGTTCAATGCTTTGCATCATGGGAAAAAATGTCCCATGGGCAAGTGCGCTAGCTGTTTTTAAAACAGAAAACAGATTAAATGATACAAAAGACGTTCACTTTTGGATTTCTCATGGTGGATTACTATTATGAAGACTGGACACAGACACTGAAGTTCAGAACGTAACTCAGCCTGTGACGGGCTTACGATCGCCTATGTTCAGTTCACAATGTGAAGATCTGCAGAGTTTATCTGTGTGGACTACATTTAATAAACTGCATTTGTTTAACTATATCGTTTGTGTTTTACTGTTGTGTAAACGTAGGCGCACAGACTACATTATGGCGATTTAAGACATATGTCTGGTAGATGTTCTGTGTGTCCGGCATTCTGGAATATAAACGGACATTTATTCCATTTGTACTTTGCGCCACCGTCTGTTCAAAAAGAATGAAAAGAAACTCAGAATGATGCATTTGGACTTCTTGTTTTTTTCCAGTCGTCTCAAACTCGTGAACTCGTACCTAAGCACGACTTCAGTGTACCCTCACACCACCAACTATCGCTCATACAATGAAAAAGTCTAAGTCAGACATTTAAAATTCATCACTAATACGGTCGTCCATTTTGGGCCGCATTTTTGACCCTGGAAGAACCAAAGAACCATGGACGCAGTGTGTTTAGTCTAACGTCCTACCTTTCTTTGCTGAGGAAGATCTCCTGCAGGATGCCCATCTCGCGGTCTCTCTGTGTGAGTTTCTCTGTGCTGTTGGCGCCAGGGGTGACCAGGCTGCCGCTCAGGGTCAGAGGCTTGGGGGGGGTCCAGGGGACCCTCTCCTCCATGGTGTCATGGGAGAGCCGACGGGCCATCTCAAACGTCTGCCGATCCATCATCAGCTCTCGCTTCGCTGCCTCCCCAAAGTCTTTAATCTTGTTGACATTCACTGTGAATTGTAATAATTTCATTGATAATTCAGATTTATTTACAACACCAAAATGTAAACTGGTGCTAACATAGTGACTGTGTACAAAACATTTTTACTGTCATAGCACTGGTTAAGTCACAGTGAGTCAACACTGAGAGTCTGTTGACCTGCCGCCACACTGAGAGCCTCCGTTCTACTGCTTCTGTCACAATGTGTCTGTGTGTGTGTGTGTGTGTGTGTGTGTGAGTAAAAGGGAGTGTGTGTGTGTGTGTTTTCTGTTTTTGTGAACTTGTAATTGGAAAAACATCATAATTATTTTCTTAATTAAAACAGATGAACTCTGGAAAGAATGCCATGTTGCACATGTGGATGAAATGAACTTTTACCATCCAAATAATAGTGACACTAAATATCGATGCAGATGTGTCGTTCACTGTCGGCAGGCTCACCTCTCTCCGTCTCGTCCAAGTCAAAGTAGAAGTAGTGTTTGAGCTGCTCCTCCTCAGCCCAGTGAACCGTCTTCTTCTTCTTGCCCTTCTTGGTCAGACTTTCTTCTTCTCCGCGAGGTTCTGCCAGAGCGTTGGGCTTCTCGCCTACAAACAACAGGATGATGTTAGGAGGTTACACAGAACAGATTACACAAAGGATGGTCTAATTTTTCAGAAGCTCATCACTGAAGCTTGTAGTCGAAGTGATGATACCATTGTCTGAGGCCTCAGGGTCCTCACAGGGAACAGGCGTCCCCGGCTGCTCCGCCTCCTGATTTTCATCAGCTAGAGTGCTGGAAGCAGCCGTCTCTGGGGATGCCGGTTTAGTGGAAGATGAAGAGTATGCAGAGGGTTTGCTGTCAAATGGACTCGCCTGAGGATTAAAAAAAAAAAAAGTGTGTCAGATTAAAATGTGTGTGAAAAAAGACAAAGAGTTGACAGCCAACAGTCTTTCTCTCAGAGTGCTGCATGAAGAGACAGATGGACGGAGTTTAACTCTTTCCTAACAAAGTTTGCAACAGTTCATCACACCAGAGAGCACAGAGAAACGTATCAGGCTTGGGTAAATTCAACACAACAACATCAGATCTATTCTCAACGTTCTGTTGTAAAAAAAAGAAAAAAAAAATCTCTCACGATAAATAAAAAAAAGACATACCAACATTATTGAACTGGCAGTGACAAACAAACTGATTCTCATCTGCTGAGCTCACTCAGTACCTTGTTCGACGTGGGAGAGACTGCCTTGTTGTTGGCTGTGGTTCCTACGCCAGGTTTCTTCTTCTTGATCTTAATTCCGGGCACCGGGGCAGAATTCAGAGCATCTAGGAAACCCGTGCACTCCATCGCTGCCGTGAGAACACAAGAGAGCCGTTAACAGCACCGCCACAGCATCAGGGTTTAAAATACAGCTCCAAAGGGTTTTTACTGCGTTTGCCTTTCTTTTTCATCTTCCTTTAATCTGTCCTATCAGAACAAGAGTTTCCTTCAGGATCCATAGAGGTCCATCTCATCTCATCTTACTTTAAGTGAACTTACGCTGAGCTGGAATGATCTTGACTTTGATCTCTTTGGCAGAGTTAGACGGAGTGTTCAGAGGTTTATATTTTTTCTCCAGAGGTGGAGCGTCAGATGGTCCAGAGCTGCTAAACATAAAAAAATACATAAATAAAAAATAACAATAAATAAATAAAAATAAAAAACAACAACAAAAAAAAACAGGAAGGGAAGCACAAAAGTTTGTGTATAAGGCAGTTGTAAGAATTGATCACAAGGTGGCAGCGATGAGCTGACAGAGACGGTGAGGGGACGGTACCTCGGCCTCTTGAGCACCGGAGGCTTGATGTTGTACTTGTCCCCGAGCTGAGGAGCAGCAGGCGTCTTCTTGGCAGGGGCTGGGTTGGGCGTGTCCATCTCCAGTCCTACGCAGCACAGAAACATTATTTTATTCAGAACATCTGAAGAAAGTCACAGGGGCGACTGAATGTATCACTGCTCATCAGGTGAGGTTACCAATGGAGCGAATCTTGGTGTGGCTGGGTGCGTGAGCTTTTGGTTTCTCCTTCTTCTTCTCCTCATCTCCACTCTTGTCCTTCACATCGCGCACGGGCACCTTGCTCTCCTCCTTCCTCTTTTTCTTGTCTAGACGATAAATGTGGAGTGTGTTACACACTACTGCGGGAAGGAGACACTGCAAAACAGCCCACACTGTGACGGCAGGTGACTGATCTGTACCTGCAGGAGAGTTTCCACTGCTTGAGACGCTCTGAGAGCGGATTGTAGCCATCCAGCCATCGACGAGGACGGACGCCAACTTCCTTAAATCTAAAAACAAAAGAAAAAGAAGAGCTGGAGACACACTGCTGTCTGTATGAGAAGAATTCAGACTTGTGATGAGAAGCAGACTGACCTTCTGTGTCTGCACTCTTGCTTAGTTGCTTCACCAGCTTGGCTGTGTTGTTCTGCTCGAGGATGAAACAAACAGCAGGTTAGACGGTGAACACGTTCGTCGTCTGGCAGACGTGACGTGTTCTGGTGGATAAAGTGAGGCCCTACCTGTTTGAGGTGATCCACTTTCAGAGGCAGCTTCTGCAGAGTGAGCAGGATCAGCTGCAGCAGCGGCGTGTTGTTGGTGGTTTTGGAGTAGGTGAGCCACGAGTTGAGCAGCCTGTAGCCACCGACCCTGATAAACCTGGACGATTAACAAAACACAGAGACGTGCTCTTATATGAAACAGTAGATAAATTCAACAGATCAGTGCACCGTCCACTTCCTGTTTGAAATCTGAAAAACAAAGTCATGTAATTTATATTCATGTGACAGAGTCTGAGCCTGGCCAACCGTTACACCTGAGTATACCTGCACACTCATGTACACCTCACAGTCTTCAAAAAGGCTAAGTAGGTGTAATGCTAACGTTTAGCGAGCTTATCATATATGACGGGCATAGAACGTTTAGCCAAAGTTTCCCAATACCGAGATGCTAGCTTAGTATAAAACACGCTGACATGTTTGTTGTGGGGAGTCGATATGATGGTGTTTGTTGTCATGGAAATGGTTCGTGGTGCTCTCTTGTGGACTCTTCCAACAGCACCCTGGCAGGGCCGATCATGAACTTTGGGGGGTGTCTGGAAAAGAGCTTGGATTGTTATAAATCTGTTTCTGTCTGTTTTCAGTTAGATACCTCCTAAATCAAACCTACTCTTGATGGTCTCTCCATGGTTACCAACACCAGGATTCAGAACTCAGGAAAAGCTTTAAGCAGGTTGATTTTGTTGGAGTTCACAGTTCTGACTGAATGGCGTGTTCTGATGCTTTATTACAATGGTAATGTCTTTAAAGTGTATTATTAAAGGGCAAGATGAGTCACCTAAAGAACAGGAAGTTGACGTGAGGCCTACCTGTTCAGAACGTCATGGGACTTTGTCTGCAGTAGGATGTTCAAGTACATACATCTGCTGACCATCTTGGTAGAAGCTTTCATCAGGCTGCATTGACAGAAAAAAGCAAACGTGAGGATATCCCCCAGTGTGCAAGTCATGATTCAATTATTAACACACAAGTTAACAGCTGAGGCAAATGGATGCATGACTTCTACAGGCAGTCCCTCACCTAAACACCCTGGGGACTCCCTCCAGGCTGCGGAGCTCTCCATCTTTTCCCAACAGAGCCTCCACCCCCTTCAAAATGTCTCTGGGGTCCACTGGTCCCCCTGCCATGTCTGAAATACACACATCAAACCACTCACACACAGGCCAACAGGACACATGGGCAACTTTTTATCTGGACAAGGTACTGAAGCGCTGATGACTGAGGATAATTTGCCTGAACAGACAGAGGAGCTCCACGCTGCAGATTCTCTTTAGGAGTCAAAAACTTCAATCTGTTTCATTTTCAAAGGTGCAACAGCTCACAACACATCCCCAAAACATCTGAACTGGGTTTGAGCAACAAAGCAACAGCAGTCCAGTTAAACTCGCTTCCAAACACCGTCCAAATCATCCTTTAAATCGCCCTGTTACAGTAACTGAATGGTCAACGAGGCCAAGCATTCAGCCTTCCATCTTCATCATCGCGGTTCAAAGACTGAGGCACAAAGACATCAACACCGAGACGCAGCTCCCCACATCTGAGCAGCTCCTCTAAGACCACAGCGCAGACTGAACACGGGCTGAGAGAAGAATCTACAGTACACAATGTGACTGACATGGTGACACACACACATCCCTGTGGAGTCCAGGCAGCAGCAGCATTCTGGGCACTGTGTTGCTCTGACAGCCTCTCTCCCTCCAAACCACCCACAGCCTGCTGCCTCTTACTTCACAGGTTTGGGGCGGACAGCAGGACATGAGGACATGAGGACAGCAGGTCACCAGGGACAAGCACAGGAAGCTTTGACTTGTTCCTCGTGGCCAGAGTGCGTCCTCTCTGGGACTTTCACTCACGGACAGGACGTTCGGTCCGCAGGAGGGTTCATGTCTGTGTGTGTACGGCCACACGCTGCGAGTGTGGATGCAGCAGCTCCACATCCAACACAACAGCAGCTTCACAAAACTCATGTACAAAATGTTACACGCAACCCCGACTTCTCTTCATTTACCTACTGGTCCCCTAAAACATCCGTGTAGTTATGTAACTCCATATCTGTTACAGTTATTTGTCCTAAATATATAGATGATATCTTATGAATCAAACACAAAACGAGGTGAAAAGTTACATTCAGAACAAAAGAAGCCTGAAAGGAATTTTGGCAAGAAATGTGGATAATGATTATTTATCAACTTTTTAATAGCACACGACTACAACAATCATTTACATTTGCAAAATGCAACTGAAACAAGGAGAATGGAAACAGAAGAATCAAGTGTTTTGGAATAAAAAAACAAAAACAAAACTGTTTTTCCTGATCAGTATGTCTGATGAGACGTGTGAGTGATGGTAACAAATTGTATGAAGAATGAAATGTGTTAGTTTCTGTCCCTTCAACAGCGATCCTCATCAAACTGGGTTTGTCCAAACTGCACTGACATCACTGCCAGCTGTCCTGAGGGAACAACTCAGGCCCTGTACTGCCCCCTACAGGTTAGTTTATGTTCACACACCGCACTGCACTGCACTGCACTGGGTTGGTACACAATACAGTCAATACAAAGAAATGGAATTGTTGTAACATCACATCACAAAGGTCAGAAATGATTCTCGTTAGTCTGTAAAACAAACCTGTGACTATCAATGATTTGATCATTTCAACGAGTTCTTTAAAAAGTCTGATGGGACCTGAACAGTGACAGCCCACACTGATTCACCTGGCCTCGGTGTGTGTGTCTTCACTTCTACGGAGTTTAAAACTATCATGGTGTGTGTGTGTGTGTGTGTATAAACACTCACTCACACACACACACACACACACACTGTGTGTATATATCCAATGATTCATGTTAAAGCTGCATGAACTGAGCTTTGTAAGCATGCACTTCCTTGTTGATGCATTTTACAATGAAACTGTTTTTGTGCTAATTGGTCAGCTGACGTACAAAACCTGCAATTCTGGCGACAATCAAGTACTTGGAAATGTCATGTGAGGAATCAGTTAAGTCTTACCCGTGTAACTGTTGTAGTAGAAGTTTTATATAGTCTCACACCTCCACAACACTGCAAATAACACAATACCTGTAAATGTCACAATTGTTACACATGTACACAGAGTGAGTGTTTCAAATGGCACTGCTTCCTGGTTCAGTGGGGAAAGAGCGTTATCTGTGCAGTCAGACTGAGGTGTTAATACATATTCCACTGTACAAGTACGGCAAAACAACCTCGGACTGGGCTCAAGTACTACAAATAACTGCGGTGACTCGTATACGTGAAGAAGCAGCACTCTGAACTAAGACTGAGGAAGCGGCCGGGGCTTGAGGATCAAGAGGAGCCCGGGTAAATAAAGCAGCGGGGCCGGACGGCCTGCGTTATGTAAGGGCGCCTCGCTGAGCCTATGGGCGGCCTGCGCGTAGCACCTGTCATGGCGGCGAGCGGCGCTGCTCCTGTGGCTCAGGCTGCCTGACAAAGGGGAGGGAGCTGGAGGCTCGCTGCCGGTCAGAGCCCTCCCTCCATTAACCACTTCGACGACGGCACACCAAACCCTCACAAGCAACAAAGGCTCTCTGAGCGGCGGACACCGTTCAGCTCGGCGGGAAAACACGGCGACGTAAACCACATATCTAGCACACCATCAGTCTCTACTCTCTCTGCATTTCAGTTTAAGAAAAAAGAAAACTCCCAAAATGGCGCTCCGTGAAGACGACGACGGGGCCATAACCGTCCAAGGACGAAAGGCAACCACAACCAATCCACCATTTCGTCAATCCGACTGTGTGCTTCAGAGACCACTTGGCTCGAGTCATCCTGCAATCTTTATTCCACAGATTGCCGAGTGCCTGATGCGGGCTTTCGGGATGTCCCTGTGCTATAAATAACATTTCAACACACACAGTGCTTCATCAAATATGTCCACCATCATCAGACTAACGCAATCTTTATGTATAGATTGCGGTGGGTGTTCGTTCCGTGGAGCAGCCCCTACAAAACAAGTCTGTTAGGCAAAAAATCCGACTTCATGAGCTGGAAGGAGCTCTCTAAGCCTGCGGCAATCTTTATGAATAGATTGCTTATGGTTATTTTACGAATTCACTGGTGATAAGAAGTTCATATTTGCACAGTTAGTACATTCCGTCTCACACATAAAGAAACGGAGCGCTGTGCCTCCGTCCACTTTCCTGTGTGAGCTCATACTACCACATTGTCTATGTTCAAATTATTTGGCAAGAACCAAGCTAACTTACGGTGCCTGCTAGCCAGCAACCGCTAGCTAGTCTGTTATCTACGACAGTTTTCATTTGATTGATTCAGATTCAACTTAACTTCGAAATCAACTTACTATTGATAAATTTAGATCCTCAGCGTCTCGGGTACACTTCAGTGTGCTTTAAGGCACTTATATCTTATTTCATCAATTTTATATCGTCAACCTTCATGGTTTTAATATCAACTGAAATACTTCTTATGGGTGGGGCTGTGATAGCTAACGTTACAGGCTAGCCTTTCCTTCAGGAACAAACTGGAGGCAAAAATAGTAATCAAATGTCCATTACTTGAAGAAAAAAAATGAATTTGAGTAGAGTTGTTCAAAGTCCTCGACGGTTCAGTCTTCAGCAAAGCAAATTCATACCTGTAAGACACACAAAAACACATATTTAGATTATCGTCGTTTCTCGTCTAACGTTCTATCAAAGTTCTTTGAGTACAAGCAGTAGGAATTCTGCATTTTGTCGAGCGAAATGCTGAAAGTACGCCTTTCTGTTTTTCTGACTTCACTTACCTTTGACCACATCCACGAATGACTTCGGAAAGGAGGGATTTAGCTTTTATACCCTATGACGTTTTTTGCGTCACGGGCACTTTTTTTTCCTCCTTTTCGCTTGAACAAAATGGCGGATGACCGACCTTTATTGTCCTGCGAAGGGCAAAATGGCGCAGCTTGTATGTGGACACTGTTGTTGTGAATTTCTGCGTGAATTCACTTTAAAAGTGCCGTGTAAATGTCAGAGTAAAGAGAAAATAAAGAACACTAACGAATGTTTTTTAAATAGATCGATTATATCCATTCTTCGATACATACATTTGGTAATATTATTTTTTCAAAATGGCGACAGATTTCTAAGGGTCGTGGTCAGGACCGTGATGATCACGTGCGCCAAAGGGAAACTAACGCATCATAACAACAATAATTTAAACCCAACTAAATAACAAGAACATGATAAGGACATTATTTAGAGGGGTCGATCACTGATCGTGGTCCCAGTTTATTTAAGAAATGAGGCTTGATGTAACTTCGGTGACGCCATGGTAAGGTCCATTCTGTCACCTCTCATCTTTCACCTTTGACCTTAGCTTGACAGAAACATGGCCGCCTCCATTCGAGCCTCCGTGAGGGCTTTGTGCCGCATATCGCCTTTAATTTTACATCCATCGGGACAGTGTCCGGTAATACAATGAGTTGTGTTCTTAATATTTTCATCATTCGATTAATGTGTGTGGTCAGTATGCACATATGTTGGTGTCACAATGATCGCTGGACACTCATGTTACCGTGTAGTAACTAACCTAGCTAACGCTAGCTAACGTTAGTTAGCCGGGAGAGACGGCACTGTTAATGTTCATTAAGGTAATAATTACTCCTGCGTGAACTTATTAAAGAATGATAACGTATCGATGTCAATGTTTCACATGACTCGGAAAGGTGTGCTAGTTCTGTTGATTACTGCTTATCGTTACACTGCGTGAGTAACGTTACCGTTAGCATGTAGCATGTAGCATGTAGAGCAGCTTTCATTGGTTTGGTTTTGCACTCGGTGTGCTTTGCAGAGGCTAGCTGCCAGAGCATGGGCCGGTCTCCCTCCATCTGTTCCTCCCAGTCACTTTTTCTGCAAAGCAGCATCAGTGGAGGAAGAGGATGCTGCTCAGGCTGCTGAGGCTCTCTGCCGCTACAAGGACAGGCCCTGGGATTACCTGAGCAGTGAAGGTGTGTGTGGAGCAAATGTAAGTGTCATGTCGGCTCTCACAGTCAGTCATACTGTGTATTCCTTTGCCACCACAGAGTACGTCGAGAAGTATGGGACCGATCCAGTGTGGGCAGGCTACAGGAGGAACCACAAAGGAGGCATTCCCCCTCAGAAAACACGCAAGACCTGCATTGTAACCGTTCTGTTTTAGCCACCTACATGTATGTCACACACATCTGTCATTCCAAAAACATTCATACACCTCTGTTTTTACAGAGAGGAGACAAGATATGTGGAAACCCCTGTCCAGTATGTCGGGATCCAAACCTTGTGATCCACCCTCAGGTGTGTGAGCATCTCACACACACACACACACACACGTGAAACAATCAGGCGCCGCTGAGTGACAGCACGTGACGGTGATGCGTCAGTCTATTGTTGCTGATGTTCAAGATTTGTGTTAAAAGAGAGAGAAACGTGGGCTTCATCTTAAAGGGTCTCAATGAAAACAATGAACACAGAAGACGTGGTTCAGTGTTCTGAGGAAGTGAAGGATCATGGGATTTGTTTCTTTCTTGTTAAACCGTTACTGCTGCTGCTGCTGCTGAAAATCTTTCTAATTGACTCGGACAGAAAAGTTTAAAGACCAGCTCATGTTTTCTAGATTCATTCATTTCACATTTGTCAAAGACTATTGAAGACACAACCTAAAAACAGATTTGTGTATCTGTTATTGTTGTCGCTTGTCTATTTACGTTTGGTCGCCGTGTTCACCCCCAAACGATGCAGCTTGCTCCACTTCACACATCTGTGTTTCAGTGAGTTATTCCATTCCTGTTCAGCTCGCAGGGTTTCCTGCAGGAAAAGACTGTGACACCCCCCCCCCAAAAAAAAAAAAA
>JAQLOL010000008.1:25553032-25566152 GCA_029783665.1 Naso thynnoides
CAATGTACCTGGGAACCAGCTTCCTACTCTCCGTCTGGACAGGGAGATTGTGAGAGAAAAGTCAAACATTCTAGCCTGGCTGTTAGTCAGGGTTTGGAGTGTGGCATCAGTCCTCCAACCACTAATTCCAATCAGCAGTACCAGTGAGTGCTGCCCTAGCTGTGTGCCAAAGATGTCCCTGGACCGAGGGAACTGCCACTTCATTTTCTTGCACTGGGAAGAGGGGAGGTTGAAAGCTCGTGGAATCTCTGAATGAAGACATACCTATGGCAGAGCTGACCGGGGAGTTGTGAGTGGATTCCACCCAGGATAGATGGGTGGACTAAGAGGCAGGATATCTGGAGATGATACACCGGAGAGCCAACTAGAGGTCCTGGTTGGCCCGCTCCACCTGGTACCAAAAAGAGGTTGTCCAACAGCGCTGGCCGATACAGGTGACCTTGGAAACATGTCCCCACTGGAGCCCTAGTGATCTGGTGGGTGGTGGGGCGAAAGTCCCGTCAAGAGGACAGTTGTCAGGAGCTGATTGATCACACTGAGCCTCTTAGACCACCCATTCAATCTCCAAAATGGTTGCAATGACCACGCAGGAGGAGGAAAGGATGGTCTCCTTGGATGAGTCTTCCACAAGAGGAGCAAACTGATGGGAAAAGGCACTGGACTTGATGTTTCTTGACCCAGGGCGGTAGGTGAGGGTGAACTGGAAGCAGCCCAGGAACAAAGCCCATCGAGCATGGTGTGAGTTCAATCAGCGAGCTGACTGTGGGTAAGAGAGGTTTTTGTGATCATGTTTTTTCATGTGGAGTGCCTGTTTTCAATGTTGAAGTCTGCGATGCTGTCTTCCCTGATCACGCCCGTTTCATTTGACATTTCCCTTCCCTGTCATACCATAAGGCAGTGTGCCCTGGCTCATATCTGCCGTATTATTAAACCCTCCACTGCTGCTCAGTTCTCCAAAGCTTTTGACATTGCTGTGGAGACAGAGACAAACTCCACTTACCAGAACACAGATGAGTCAACCTCTTCCTTCGTGTCTGTAAAAACATTCTTGACACTGTCGCGCCTTTTAAATCCACGCGCCCAAAACCTAAATCTGAACCATGGCTAATGACACAACTTGTGCTGCTAAACGTGAATGCAGACAGGCTGAATGCAAATGGAAAAAAAGATAAACTGCAGGTGTCATATGATATTCTTAAAGAAAGTTGGAGCTGTTATCAGAAGACTGTCAAAACTGATAAAAAGAAATATCTCTCCAATATTATCTTGAGAAAGGCTGGTACTTTGTACCTACATCCAGAGGGTACATAATCTGCACTTATAAGGGTTTTTAATTATCTTTTGTAGTAACTGACTCTGGAGACTGTTTACAGCAGCATTTGATATGGTAGACCACGATATCCTCATCTCCCGCCTTGAGCACTGCGTGGGGATTAAAGATACAGCCTTAGAGTGGTTCAGGTTTTACCTGTTAGAGAGAGACTTCAGGATAAGCTTTGGTGGCTCTACATCATCCTCCGTGTTACTCCGATGTGGGGTTCCCCAGGTTGAATTCTTGGCCCAGTTCTTTTCTCTCTTTACCTGCTTTCCCTTGGGTCTATTCTTAAAAAATATGGCATGTCCTACCATTTTTAGGCAGATGATTATGCAAATCTACTTGCCCCTAAGAGAAATGATGGCAGCTCTTTTAAAATATTGCTGGATTGTCTCAATGACATCAAAGCCTGGATGGCCCTAAACTTTTTAAACTTTAGTGATAGCAAAACTTAGGTCATAATACTTAGACCCAGTGGTGCTTGTGGCTCCCTTGAGTTGGACCTTGGCTCCCTGGGATCGTTCGTTAAGCCTGTTGTTACCAACCTTGGTGTCAAAATTGATTGTGATTTTGAATTGGATAAACAGATAAACTCTGTTGTAAAATCTGTTTTTTTCTGACTGAGGCTTCTTGCTAAGGCCAAGCCCTTTTTATCTTTTAGCGTTTCTGAAAGGGTAGTATGAGCTTTTATTACCACTCACCTAGACTATTGCAATGCCCTTTACTTTGGTGTCAGTCAGGCCTCCATATTGTCATATCATGAAGAGGTGTGTGGAGCCCTCAGTCTGTGTGCCCACTCCTGAAGGGCAAGATCATAGGTCCTCTCTGCCGGCGTGAGCTGTCAAGAGAAGAAAGCACAGGAGTGCAGTTTGTGATTCTCTGGGGATCACTGGGGAGGATGCATCAACACCTGCGCTGGAGGCGTTTACCTTCACCACAAACTGGAGGGAAGGATCAGAGGTGGTTAACACAGCTGCAGAAGAAAACAAACTTTTCAACTGTTTAAAGGCAGCATCAGCTGACAGGGACCACACATGAAGGACCTTGGAGGTGAGTGAGTGGCACCACCACTCTGTCATAATTGCAGATGAACTGCCTATAGAAATTTGTGAAACCCCAAAATCTCTGAAGGTGTTTTGAGGTTGAAGGGATAGACCACTCAACCATGGCTTGGATCTTAGCGGGGTCCTTCTGCACCATGAAACACAAGAAACTAACAGAGGCAACCAAAAAATTGACATTTTTCTGAATCTTCAGTATCTTACTTCAATGTCTCCCTTGCAACCTTTGCTAATACACCAACCAACTTATTCAAAATCAAGGGAAAAAAAAGATGCAATAAAATATAACATGCAGATGCAAGTTCCTCAGAACAGTCAACCCCCAACTAGTTAAGACATCTAAATAAAATAACTTACACAACCAGCTCTTCTTTGTCCTCTCTATTTCTTCTCTGTCCTGCTTTGACATTAATACAAGCATTATGATTTGATCTAGTAGAGAAGGAAAATGTGATCTCTGTGTTGCTGTGACGCATAGAGAGCTTTGTCTGACAAGGGTTTTCAGAGCATTGTGGCTGTTTTCAGAGCATTGTGGCTGTGACGGCATCCTTCGCTAACATCCTGCTTGAATGAGAAGCAGGTGTGTCTGCAGCAGAGAGATTAAACTCTCTTTGACTGTTGGTGCTGTTGACTCATGAAGACAGACATCTAGCAGCAGGCACCTTTCACAGTCTAAACCTCAGGACACTCAACAAAATGGACCTTTGTATGATTCTGTTTTTGTCTTTTTACTTAGCACATTTTCAGAAGATGCATTTCTGTAGCTTTTGATGTGGCTTCATCCTCTCTTTGATGTGTACAAAACAAACTATTTCCTCCTAATACGATTAATACAAAAGGAAATAGGAAGACTGACACTTAAAGTGGAGATGAAATATGGAACAATATGAATGTGGTTTGTTTGGTTTTTACCCAAGGCAAGATATGGCACCAAATTCCAACTTTATGTTTATCTCGTATTGCAAGAAAACCAGATAGTAATTCACTCTTCTGCCAATAGGGCGTAGCCATCTTAAGACACGCTAAGCGGTAACATCACAGGTATGGTTCTGCTCATTGGGGGGCCTTACTGTCAATGTGTGGACATACGATGCATCGCCAGTGCAGATGAACCCATGAGAGGGTCTTTGTAGACAGTAGCCATGTTTCTATTAATTATGAATTGAATTTTAGAAGGACTTTTAAAGAAAAATGCAAATTAGGAGCATTTTCAGCGACTGGTTTAGAGTGAATAAACTTAGCTGCAGAGTGAAGTTTGGGAAGAAGGTGGCGTTATAGGCAACGTTATACATGGCTGTAATAAACAGTAGAAGTTGGGGTAGCAGACCGGAAACAAAATATCGTGGCATTCCTTTGCCGTTTTCCATCTGAAGTTGTTGTTATTTTATTTGGATGGGATCTAGGAATTGTTGCTAATCAGCCATGTTTTTGTGCATTGAGGTAATATCTGGAAAGACAGCTGAATCAGATTCTACTACTACAACTTCTTTTGAGCCGAAACAGCAAATAAAGCCGAAAAAAATTTGCTAGATCCATGTCACAGTCTATTCGACTTGGTTTCCATCCGCCTTTTTTTATGCAAGTTTTAATTTGCACACACACACTAAAAAAAAACCCTGAGTGGAGATGCTGTAAAATCTGAAAATGACTCCAAATATTGCAAAAAAGGTTTTACGCTTGGAGGAGGTGGAGAAGCTATTGTTTTGATAAATGATGAGTGTGTATAAGCGCAGTGAAAAGAGCTTCAGCAAATCAGCAGCAGATAAATGATGACGCACAGAAATCATGTGATTTATTCTGGAGGACACAGAGCTGTAGTATTAGGTCTTCAAAACTTTACAACTGTCCATTGTGCTCGCTGTCATTGCTTTCCATCAAGTTTGTTCTAAAAAATTTTTCTAAAGGCAAAAACCACCTCAACTGAGTGTAAAACTTTTTGTGAAGCTGAGGGCTTTTTTTTCTTCAAATTTTGCCATTTCCATTTACCATTTCTAATGATACATTTCAAAATGGGCATCAAAGTGTGTTAATTGAATTATTATGGCTATAGTGTGGCTGTAACCCACCAGTGGGACAGCGCCATCCTCCTATTATTGCTGCTGAATTGTTACCACATTCAAGACATTCACTTGTGATTTTTTTTAAAAGACAGTTGAAGACAGAGAGATTTTGCAGAATGTGGAGTCTGTTCAGAAAAAAAGTAAGTCACACTGTTCAGGCCACTTTGGCCTTATTCCCTTATTCAGACTCTCAGCCCGCATCTGATTTTTGGCATATCCAGATTATATCCAGATTGATTTTTGATAGTCTGAGCAGCAAAAAAATATGATCCAAGCTGCATTTGAAGGTGGCTTTAGAATCCAGTTCAAATCGATTTGTACGGATGTGTCTTCAGTCTGGATGCTCTGCTCATTCAAATTGGTTAAGTCTTTAGATACTGGGCACCTGAATGGAGTGTCTTGATGGACAAGACAGGATACTAGATGGCCACAGATCCTGACAAACGTCCTGTGGCACATTTCAAAATTTGCACACCACCTCTCATAATCAAATGTCCCACAGACAACATGCTCACAACAGTCATTGCTTCGCAGATGGTGCCAAACCTCTCACTGCACAGTGAAGCCCGCCATGACTGCAACACGGAACATTGTAACGTTCATCAGTGTCTTCTATCGCTGAGTCTGTAAGGTGTGGCAGAGTTCATCCACAAGTGTTTGGATAGTGAGATGATGTATCTTCATTATTTCGTTCCATGTACTTCCGTGCTGTAAAGCTACATCACCAGTGCATGTGCTGACGCCTCCATCGTAACTACAGCAGCCCATGCAGATGGGTCGGCACAGAGCACTTATGTCTGGATGCAACAAATCCGGTCTGATCACTTGCAGATCTTATTTTAGAAACAAAACAGGATTGCCTGCAGTCTGAACAAGGCCTTTGACATAGGCAGTGCCACTTGTTCATGTCTTTACTGTCCCACTACCTGACTCGGGGATTAAGACTCCAACCAGCTGACCAACATCTTACAGAGAGAGCTCTGTTGCTGTGCTTGTTAAACAGATACATAGATTCAGGTATCAGAAAAGACTACTCACAACCAGTATCAATGTGCTGCTGATTTGTCCATATATTGTCTGTGGCTCATTGTTTTAGTTTTACAACTTGTAAAAAACTCTCTTCAGCCTGGTTTGCAGCAGCAGCAGCATTTAGCAGCTAGAGGAATTTCCCTCGAGATTTGGTGGAGACAAAATCACAGCTAACAGAAATGAACACTGAATTTACATTCATCAAGTGGACACAAACATGATGCCAAATCAAATGAATGCTAATGTTAAATAAGAATAAAGACCAGAGTATTTGGGTAAATGTCTTTAATTTCACCTTTAGCAATAACTTTCTGTTTCCACCATAGAAACATTTTTCAAACATTGCCTGGAAAAAGCTGTAATATGTTTTTCCTGCCCATCAACATTCCTGCATGTGACATTATTCCTATGGCCCTTTACTGCACTGGCAGGATATTATTGACAAAGGGATATCACTTCTTTTCCTCTGCAAATAAAACATCCTGCTGTCACTCAGTGCAGGTGATCCTATTCACTGCTTAGCTTAGCCCACAGCTTTCAGAGAGAAAAAAATCAATGGATACATGAGACAATAAAGCGTCTTAACATGTTGCCGCAGCTGGAACAAGCCCCACTCGCCTGAAGGTAAAGGTATCCCCTTCACAAAAATACAAAGTATGGCGTCTGTTGAAAAGAGTTCATCACAAACGGCTCTGTTGTCAGGAAGTTCCTGTTTGCAGTGAGCCTGTTTGACACGCTGCAGCATTATGTCAGAAACAACATTATAAACAATTTTCATCTGTAAGTTTATTTCAAACAGTGAAAATGATATAAAAAAAGAATGTCAACTGTTTAGGGACAGAAACAACACCGATAAAAACCCATAACTCTACCCACATATTTTATATTATGTTCATACTACAGGCTATCAAAGTCTAACTTCACATTTAAAAACTCTATGAATTCTAGTTTTTTTTTAACATTTTGCCTCCAAAGTTCAGTGGGCCTTTAAAATGCTTAGTGCTTAACTGTTGTTTTTCTTGTTTTTGCATTATTTTTTTTATAACAAGAATATCTTCCATGTGACATGATACACTAAAACTGGCCATTCCCGACATTTCTCTCAAACACAATCCAAACCAGACAGACAGATAGACAAACGCATATTGCTACATCACACCTGGCCTTTACTGCCACTAGAACCTGCACCTACACACACACACACAGAGTATTTGTGCAGTGCTTTGCGAGTATTTCTGTGCTTTGGGGTGACAGCATAAATCGATGTGGAAGGTCCACAGTTACAGATGGTTTGCATCTCTTAAAGCAGTTTTAGTCCAGCTAATGAACAGCCAACAGTTTGAGCACAGCACTAAATAAAGAGTAGAGCAGCTAACTGGGATGCTATGGATTGTAACTAAGTTGCAACAGAAAAGATGTTTGAAGGAAAGATCATAGTGACTGGGTCAGATTTTGCATTAAAACAAGGAAGAAAAGTTATTAATTAGTGCTACACGCTACAGAATGTTAAAGGTGGAGTCAGCACTAAAAAATAAACCTCAGAGTTATACAAAACAAATGCTGCTCAGTTGTCACTTCTGGGCCTCTGTGGTGATGACAGTGTCTGCAAAGCTCTGCCCTCTGCCTGTGTGTTGATGTTTTGGTTTAGTAGGGACATTTCTGGGTGGGGAGTGGGTGCTTTTCCCCCAGCCAATGACAGTGCACAGGTGAGGTTGAGAGCACCGCGGAGCACAGCGACTAGACACCGTCCAGACCGGAGAAAGTTATGAATCTGGATGTTGTGTGAAGAAAAGAAAATATAGCCCTAGTGACAACAAGCAGATAAAATTTGTTCCAGAACGAGAGTGAATCTCAGTTTGGCTCTCAGTCCAACATTGAAAGAGGCTGGGGATGAAGAGCGACGCAGAGTTGGCTTGCCTTCTGTTCCACAGGTTGGTGCTAAACATCGGCTAGCTTGCTAAAGTATCAACTTCTCCATTGTAGCTCTACGTACCTTGTTGTGTATAGTTAGGTAAGCAGTACAACAGTACTCATAGTACACGCTGAGTTACAATACTTTTGGTGTGTTGAGTTGGGAGGAGGGGCCCAAACAACGTTGTAGCAAACGAACACTACTGACTTGACCTTTAATGTTGCAGGCAGAGTGGGGTTAACCTAGCTTGGCATAAAGACAGGAAGTAAGAAAAAGCCTTGTCCAGTACAGAGTAGTTGAAAACTTGTAAGATGTTACATCTTGATGGTGTAAAGGAACCAAATATCTATTATGTGGGAGCTGTTGATGAGCAGCAGTCAGGTACAGACACTGTGTGAAGCTTTGTGAGGTCTCGTCCTCACAGGGACGTTGCCTGTACAAACAGAATGTTAAGCTGTTCAAGTAGCTTTGCTTTAGTCCAGAGACAAACACTTTAACAAGGTTTCATTTCACAATCATCTAAATCTGAATACAAATCTACGTTATTCACTAAGCCCTTTAGCCCTGCCTCGTATTTGGTTATTACTTGCACACTTATGTTCCATCCAAACTGTCATGATGAAGACAGGAGAGACCGTTGGGATGGTAACAGAGACTAACTGCAAGATCGTAAGGTTTTAGTTTGCAGACTGCCTCCCAGCACTCTCCTCGGGGGGTCCAGCCTTTTTTTTCTGATTTTTCCTCGGTTTACCACCAGGGACAGATGTGTCCTTGTGTCTGGAGTCGTTCTGTTCTCTGGAGTAGCGCTTGCACCTGCAGGACGTCACCACAGTGATCTTGTAGGTCCTGGAGCTGCCATCCTGGCACTGGAGCTGGATCCGCTGGGTCCGGGTCCGGTCAATGATGCAGCGCCACTCCTGGGCATCGCGGCGGCTCCAGTATCGGCCGGTGTAACCCCCACCCCCGATCCAGTTGGGCAGCAGGTGGGCTGGCAGACACTCCCCAGCACACACCAGTTCCTTAATGGGGCTTACACTGGTGCACTGGCCGTCAGAGATGTACTTTGTAGACCTCAGCTCCCTGCAGCCCACCTGGCTCTGGTCTGGGCCTGCGACATGGAGACTGAATTACATTCATGTACGCTGGAATCGTTTGGATGTGGCAATGCATATTCATACTGCTCCCATCTACTTGGGAAAATACCAGATAAATGAGAGAACTCCAGCATACCTGGCAAATCACAAAACTACTGAGTTTAAACTTAGCATCCAAATGGTTATTAACAAGGTTTCTTAGTAGTTTTATGCAAAAATGTCTGCCTACTGCATTATTTATTTATTTATTTATTTAGAGGGACAGAGCACATTAATGAACATGAGTAAAATGTACAAATGTAAATGTGCTGGAGTTTGCAATACAGCTCATTTGCATATGTAGTCCCTTCGCAGGTAACACTGAAATACAAACAATACCACAGTCGACAACATACATTCACGGTGCACTGCAGTGTGAACTTGTGACATAAACAGTGCATGGTACAAAGTGGCCCATATATGTGCAAAAATGCAAATAACACGTGTTGGTTGCGTGCAGGTGTCATGATGCACATGATAAGAAGATAATGAGGTGTGTATATAAAAAGTAAGAGGAGTCCACCTGAGCGGACCTGGACGTTGGAAACTTTGACAGAACACAGCAGCTGGTTCTCATGATGAGTGCACGGCCCACACATGTATACAACAGTACATCATTACATATAGTTACAGATGAATGAATCCAATGATTATTGAACTGCAGTCGTGTGCTGGGTACCATCTTGCTGCAGCTCCGGTTCAGAAAACAAACAGATTTTCATTCACCGAAACACTTCTGCTGACCATCGAATCACTGACGGGGATCTACCCCAGTGAGTCTGGACTCTACAAACGGAGCAGAGCTCTGCTGCAGGCTGCTGATCAGATCCACTGAGATCAATAACATCACACTCATGCTGTCTGTCCGTCACACTGGCCTCCAATCAGCTTCAAGATTGTTTTGACATTTAGAGCTCTGATTGGTCCGACACCTGAGTCCATCTCTGACTTTTCTCTCCTTCAGATCTTCTCTCAGTTTACTGAAACAAAAGGTGGTCGAGTCTTTGACGTGACTCGGACTCTGTGGACTGCACTTCCTGTACACTTTCATTCTGCCGCCTCCATTAACGCCGATAAAACACAGCTGAAGACTCAGTTAACCAAACTGGCTTTTCCTTTGTGCAGCACACTCTGTGAAAGCTGCCCTATGGAATAAACTTATTATATTTACCGTATTCGCCTACATGGGCTCTGCTTTCTGGAAATAAAGCCTTCTACAGTGAGTGAACTGAAAACACGGGGAGCTGCTTTGAGCTCTGCGTTCTGGACTTTGGTGCACAGATTCTATACCAGCTGTGGCTGAAGTTTCTGATCATAAACTCTCGCTAGTGTCATTTTTCAGAGGGTCTGTGGCTATTTCAGAAGTTAGAGTTTAGGAAACATATTAAAAAGACAAATGCTGCATTTTAGCACACAGTCCCCACACGTCACGTCCCCGTCACGGTCCCCACTCATCCACACAGTTTGAAATATGTGGCTCAGGGTTCCCTGTGTGTGTGTGTGTGTGTGTGTGTGTGTGTGTGTGGACTCACCTGCACGCACAGCCTCAGCCCGTCGTCTGGCGCCGTTGCTGGCTTGGTTCGTGTCGTCACTGGCCGGTTCGTCGTGAGTGTGGGGGAGCAGCTGCGTGTGCTCGGACTCTGTGGCGTCGTTGTGAACGGCGGAGCTGCTCCTGCTGATCAGCAGCAGCGCGCATGCGGCGAGCTGGACCCGGCAGGTGGGATGGAGCATGACTGCACCTGGCTGACGTGAGCGCTGCTGTCGGTGAAACACCTCAAAGCGACGTGTGAGTGACCTGCTGCCGCCCAGCTTTATATACGCGACCCCTCACTGTGACGCGCTGCGAATGACCACCCACCGAGCAGCAGCCTGACACCGGCCGCGCCGGCCCGCCGTGCCCCGGCGCAGCGCGGACCGGCCGGACCGACGGATGAGCTCCGTTTGGACACGAGCTGTTCAGAACTGACAGGCTGATTTTACTGAGGCTCGTTTAGAACTGATTCTCATGTGACTTCCAAATGAAGATGATTTAATTCAAAACTATTTGTCCCGTAAAATGATGCAACATTTACCTTAAATCAGCTTTATGTGGCCCAGAGTTATCAGCTGTCTGTAGGCTATAATCAGACAGACTCACCTTCACATGACATCAAGGAAACTCGTTTGTTTAATTTAAAGTCATGAAAGCAAAGCAAACACTACAAGTGACTGAATATGGGGCCTCATGGTGCTTTTCTACAGAACAGGTCTGAAGCACACTGGGATTTACTGAGACCCAAACATTCCCATGGCAGCAAACACACATAAAAACAAACTGAGAAAAACTGCAGAACCTACAGAGCTGTAGACCTCAAACCGTTAGACAGCTACCTGTATAGGCTCATAGAACAGTGGGCTATATAAGAAGAATAACTGGCTGACAAGTATAACTGTATGATCATAACAGATGTGTGAGTAACAATGGTGTCAGGAACAAGAACACAACAGCAGCACCTGAGCTCCATGCAGCAACACACCAGCATGAACCGTGATGACGAGGCAGAAACCTGCAGCTGCCTCTGAACATCACTCGGCCGGGATCAGCGGAGTCGCTCTTCAGGTTGTCTGTAGTCTGCTGCTGACTGCCGTCCTGTGCTGACAAGCAACAACTCCTGAAAAAGCTCCTGAGCGAAGTGTAAATATAATTATCTCAGTCTCAGCTTTCGTTTTGCACAAAATACAACCTGCTGCCAAACAGAATTTGCCCAACTTCCCACTATCACTCACCCAAAATAAATGTTTTAATCAAATTCTGCTGTTGCCCTCCTGAAAATGGAGAGAAAAGGTCCAATGTCTCCATCTAGAGGCCGAGTGCGGAACAACGTTTGCAGAATGTTTACAGAGAGCGCAGAGCGTTCAGGCTCTGACCTGGACTTGATCATCACAGTGACGCCTTTTTTATTCACAGTGTGTTTCATACTGGAATGCTTTGGGAGACGAGGACACAGCACGAGGACTGTCAGCTGACTCCAGACATCGTCATGATCAGCTTTATCGGCAAGAATGTGTAGAATTGGACTTTTTTCACTGCTGTCATTGGACAGATGACTGAGAACAAGGACAGCCTAAAGACCGGACCGTTTGGTTTTGTTTTTGGGCAAAGATGTGAAAAAATGTGTGTTTTTGTTGAAAGTTGTGAACAGAGCAAATAGCACAAAGAAATAAAATACTGAATAATCTAACAGCAGTGGATGATGACGGCAGTTTGTGCGTTCACACTGGTACAGTACGCAGCATGCATACCGCACGCAAATCTGCAGCCTGTGGCCGCCAAATGTGCAACATGTTAGTCCATATTAAACTGTCCAAAAATGGCAGCACCTTCTGGGTTCGATTCCCAGCTGAGGTGGGGCCTTTCTGTGTGGAGTTTGCATGCTCTCCCTGTGTTTAGGTGGGTTCCCTCCAGGTGCTGGGGGTCTGTCTCCAGTCAGCACCCTTGACTGAGGTGCTGGAGCTGGTCCGCAGGCGCTGTGCTGTGGCTGCCCGCTGCTCCTCAGGGACGGGTTGAGAGACCAGATTTCACTGTATGCTATATATGTGACCGATAAAGTAATTTTACCTTTACCTTTATGTGTAAACCCATAATTCCACAGTCCGAGCCCGTAAAACATCATCAAACTACTGTTTAAAATGAGAGACCTCGAACTGCAGACATCTGTCAGAGTCCCTCAAACTCTCTCCACTGTTCTGATGTTTGATTTTTATCATATAAATCAATGTGGAAAGATTCTGTTCAGTGTTCAGGTGTGAAATTCATCCTTCAGCTATCCTCAAGTTCCTAAAATGCGAACATGTTGTTGGAAATAAAGCTGTGGAACTGTGGCACATGTCACGAGCTCGGCTCTGCGTCACACAGCAGGACCCTCTGACGTAAGACTGACCGCAGTAAGACATCAGTGACGGTCCACAGCCCGGCCTACACGGGGACGAGTTCCAGCATGATGCTCCAATGCTGAGCTTCAATGAGACGTGTGTCTTCAATGCTGGTTGCCACATCAAAATATTAATTACAGATGAAAACTTGTTTCCAAAGTGTTCACTAGATTCTGACAACTGCAAATATCTTCAAGGAAAGTCAAGTGCACGGATCTGTTCCGCTGTGACTCTGAGAGAATGAGCAGGCCTGGTCCGACAAACAAAAACCCTTCGCACTAGTTTTTCTCAGAAAACGTGTGGATGGATTTTTTTAAAAAAATTAAAAAATCTTCACAGACACATATATATACATAGATACAATAAACAAACAATGAACAGACAGATGGTTAACAAAAATTATACACATATATACAATATATATACAAATACATAGGGGAACGTGCGGATGGGTGTGTTCCATACAGAGGAGGCACTTCCGCTGCTTCGTGGGCGGAGCCCGAGTTTGGTGGGAACATGTCCAACGGTATGTCGCTGCAGACCCGGAGACCTGCACAGTCAGACCCCCGCACTTATGGACCCCCGCACTTATGGACCCCCGCACTTATGGACCCGCACGTTCAGACCCCCGCACTTATGGACCCGCACGTTCAGACCCCCGCACGTTCAGACCCCGCACTTATGGACCCGCACGTTCA
>JAQLOL010000008.1:25566252-25579797 GCA_029783665.1 Naso thynnoides
GCTGTGTGCTAGCTGTGTGCTAGCTGTGAGCTAGCTGTGAGCTAGTTGTGTGCCAGCTGTGTGCTAGCTGTGAGCTAGTTGTGTGCCAGCTGTGTGCTAGCTGTGTGCTAGCTGTGAGCTAGCTGGCAGAACTTTTTTGCGGTCTTTATTACTGAACACGCTAGTTTTTACATTGTTTTATCAGCTTAATTCACTGGCTAACGTCTATTTTATACTGAGACATATACACAAGTAATAATAAATAAATGTTAATGTACAAATTAAAGATGTTCATAGCCAAAGCAGCGATGGCTGCGGCTAACTGTAACCAAAGCTGAGCTGGGATTGGTCGGCTGGCTGTGGCGTGAGTCATGGCGTGTGATGCTTCCTGTCATTTCAATGATTTATAGGAAACGTGAAAGATATTTTTTCCAGCCCTCAGTTTCCGTTTCACCGTTCAGTCTCATCTGTGACCAATGAGAGCAGCTCGCTCTCACCTCCTGAGCCTGGTGCACTCCATGGCTGCAGTTCACTTAGTGGCCACATGGTGTCACCAGTGACAAGTTTGGGGAAAGCTGGAGCCTTTAAAGAACAGAGAGGAAAAACAACAGGTGCTCAGAGGAATCAGCTGATCACTTTTGTTTTGTTTGGGTTTTTTTCTAACAGCAGCCTCCATGAATGCTGCTGTGACCCCCTCATGTGTCCGTGGGACCCTTTGCGGGGCCTCGACCCTCATGTTGAGAACCTGTGTTGTGTGTTGCAGTGCTCTGTTGATCCAGTTGGGGTGTGTGTGTGTGTGTGTGTGTGTGTGTGTGACAGAGGAGAGAGGAAGTAGCGCCTCTTTATTCCCCTTGAACTGGTTTCTAACTGGATTTATGGATCACTTGGACGGGTTTTGAATTCCACCGTTGAACCGCAGAAACGGAACCGTGTAATTAGCGGAGGAGGAAACACCTGCCGGGCCGTGAGTCGGTTACCGACAGCTGAAGCTTCACTGACCTGACCGACCGAAACTCCACCTGTGTGCCGGGACATGCGGACTAAAAGCGCCGGGTGTAGCCTACGTGAGGAAACTTCCGGATGAAAGGACTGTAACGTTAACGTTAACGGATCTTAATGGGAGCAGCAACGACGGGACCGTCGTAGTTTGTTCGTTGAGGGAGGGAACACGAGCCCCGGACCATGTCCGTGAACGAGCTCTACACAAAGGTGAGTCTCTGTACCTGGAAAACACACCGACGTCATATTTCACGGAAAAGCCGAGAGGAAGCTTGGTCGTTATGTTGCCGTTAACGTTACCGGACTGAGCACTGGTCCGGTAAACAGTGCAGTTCAAACTCCTTTCAGAGGACTGAAGAAATGGTTTTGAGCCCGCAGGCCTGTGCTGCACCTGCTCACTTCAGAAGGAGTCAAACTCCATTTTGTGTGAACCAAACTTCGGACGGTGTCTCACCTGTCCGTGTCCGCTCGGTAACGTCTCCTCCGAGTCACGGCCGTGCGGCGGATCATTTCTGCGCCGAATCAGGCCGAAAACTGCGCAGATCACCGGAGTCACATCATGTCGTGAGACTTTGTAACGAGCGCCTTTTAATTTGAAAGGCAGACATGAGTGAACAGAGTCCTGCAGCAGACAGTGTGTGTGCGTGTGTGCGTGTGTGTGTGTGTGTGTGTGTGTGTGTGTGTGTGTGTGTGTGGTTAAGTGGGCAGATTCTGAGAACTTTAAATCAGTTTGTATTTTACTCTGAAACTCAGATTTCTGTCAGAAACAAAGCACAGCTCATCATTTCCCCTCAGTCACTCAAACCTTTACCAACACCTGTTCAGGTAACATCATAAAGCTGCACTCAGACAGTTCATGTCATCGTGATGTCATTGTGATGTCACAGTGTTGTCGTTGGACTACAAACTCAGTGTGTGTGTGTGTGTGTGAGCATCCAACATGTCAAACATTTCTTCATCGTGGTGATAAAAAGCGTGAGCCGCTCGTCTCCACGAGTCGGTGAGAGTAGCTGCGTCTCCTGAGGCTCAGAGGAAAGTCCACGAGCAGCACGCTCACGTCCAGGGCTGTCGTCGTGAGTCTTCTGTCCTGGATGGTCAGAGAGTCCCTGTGATGATCTGCTGTCCCCGAGGACAGGAAATGATCCTCTTCGTCACACATTAACCAGCTGCAGCTGAGAGAACGGGTGTTAGTTACAGCTCAACTTTATTTTCCTAGTTTGAGACACAGAGACAGAGAGACTGGAAACAGATACAAGAGACAGACAGACAGACAGACAGACTGGAAACAGATACAAGAGACAGACAGATAGAGAGACAGGAAACAAATACAAGAGACAGAGACAAAACAGACAGAGAGACAGGAAACAGATACAAGAGACAGAGACAAAACAGACAGGGAGACAGGAAACAGATACAAGAGACAGAGACAAAACAGACAGAGAGGCAGGAAACAGATACAAGAGACAGACAGAGAGACAGGAAACAGATACAAGAGACAGACAGACAGAGAGACAGGAAACAGATACAAGAGACAGACAGACAAACAGACTGGAAACAGATACAAGAGACAGAGACAAAACAGACAGAGAGACAGATGAATACAGCTGGATGATCATGAGCAGGACACACACTGCTCGGTTGTGAGAGGACAGACATTAAAACCAAAACCTGATCAGACACCACAGACTGATCAGTTTGATCAGTTTCAGCCGTGAGAAGCAGATTGTTATTGATCAGCTGTAGAGACGAATCCTGTGACTCACAGAATGAGAGGACTTGATGCTGCAGCGGGTTTTTCAGAGTCTGAGCTGAAATGTCGATTTAGTTTTTGGATCATTTTGGTTCAGGTTTGAAAAGCTCGTCACTTCGTCTGGTTCGTGGACGGATCACCTGCGTGAACGTCTCTGTTGATCAGTTCGATGATCGATTGATGAGCAGCCACAGCTTCAGCGTGATGACACGTGTTGAACAGGTGATGAAGGAGGTGTGAGGGGGCGGAGGGAACATTATTTATTTTGGTCCCATCAGAAATAGTTTCATCATTGGGAAGGTGTGTTTCTCTGGTTTTGTGGGGCTCCTGGGAGGGACGGGGAGGCTGACCCACTGGTGCCTGTGCTGGGGGTGGGGGTGGGGGTGGTGAGTGTGTTACCCCGGCTGTGTCCGCAGGCTGATCGTACCCGTGCGACGTGCGGGTTGAAGAGCTGCTGAATGTGCAGCTCTGACAACGACTAAGATTCTCTCAGCAGAACAAGAGTCACATCTGAGCGGACGTGGTGCCCGTCCGTGCTGCAGCTCATTCAAAGCGCGGGTCCTCAGTGGAACGGCGATGAGACCGTGTACCCTCTGCTGTGTGGATCCTTTGTTTGTTTGTTTATGTGTTTGTTTTTCAATTGCTGACAGTATCTGATCTATTAGTGTCTGACTGCTCTCCCTGTATTGATTTGTGCATTCAAGGAAGAGCTGTTCAAATGATGTAGAGTGTTCAATAAAGTTTTTTTAAAAAGAAGAGACAGTGAAGTTCAGGTCGTGGTCTGTATCACAGGAACTGATGTGACCTAATCAACCACGAATTGATCATATACTGATCACTTTTTGATCACATATTGATTATGTATCCACAGATGTTGAGGTATTTGAAGAAAGTCAATTGTGTGTTTATGTGTCATGAACATGTTGCGGTCTCTGTGGAGGCGGAGCTCTGATTGGACAGCGTCTCTGTAATCCCTCCTCCTGAGCAGGGCCACTTAAAGCCTCCTCAGATCAAATAATCCCGAGCCTGAGATCTGTCGCTCCATCTGCTGCGTGTTTACTGAGTCCCCGTTCTCCCCAGAACCCCTTTGAACTTGAGCGGAGCTTTCAGAGCTTCCGGGGCCGGAATCGAACCTGCTGCTAAACGTGTGCTCGCTCACACAGGTGAGGCACGCTGGAGCTCAGTGAGACTTTCTGTGAGGAAAACTGTGTGTTTCAGGATGCTTCAGTGCGGCAGGTTTTGGCTCCTGCAGAGCAGGATTAGCCTGAAACACCACAGAGACCCACTGTGTGTGTGTGTGTGTGTGTGTGAGTGTGTGTGAGTGTGTGTGTGTCTGTGTGTGTGTGTGTGTGTGTCTGTGTGTGTGTGTGTGTGTGTGTGTAATCCAGTCCAGAGTCTCCATTTTAATCCAGGAAGTCTGTCTCTTTTATAAAGAGATGGATGAATGACTTGGAAGAATTAATCAATAATTAATCAGTCGATCATCAGCATAATTGATCTGCGTCATAATAATAAAAATGTATCACAGCAGAACTCCTCAAACAAACTGCTCCATCTTGTTGAACAGAATTAAAAAATTAAAGTGAAGCAAATAAAATCAGATCACTGAAAATAAAATAAATACAGCAGAAGTGATGAAACGTGTAGTGCTGCTGCTAACATTGCTAATGTTGCTAACAGGACTGTTTACAGATTGTCACATGCTCAGTCACTGTCTGACTGTAGCGAGGGTCAGAGGTCACGACATGATGTCTCCATGGCAACGCTGCAGGTTTTACAGGAGAACACTTCGGACGTCGAGCTGTTGATAGTCTACCAGGAGTGTTTTTTTCAGGGTTCTGATTGGCCAACAGGCTTTAGAGGCGGGGTTATAGTGCCACCTGTTGGTTTGGCATGCTCATGACAACACTTCAGTTGTGATTTGTGTTTTCAGTTTTATTTCAGTGCACGTGTGGAGACACGATTGTTTTTAAGAGAGAACGAGAAAAATCTGGTTTGAAACACGAACACAGAGTGAACAAAAGCCTCAGCGTGGGTCAGTCACACTGTTACGTGGAACTTCACACTGAGACAGAAAAGCTGTCATCACAACTTGAAACAATCTGTGCATTCTGCCCGCCAACCTGTCTGACCCCCATCAGACGTGCAGTGAAATGAATTAGACGAGTCTTGAGGGACCGCAGCACCGTTCGGGACACAAAGATCCACAGCTGATCGGCTTGATTCCATGTGATGTGTTACGGGACGCACTGCGCCGTGCTCATCCTCCTGAACTCTCACATGGGCTGAAAAATGTCAATTTATGTTGGTGTGTGAAATATAACTACATGTCCTTCACTGTGCCGCTGCCTGTCCGGGCCAGCTCTCCCCTGAGAGAGAGATTTTATCTCAGTGAAACCTCCTGCTTAAAGTTGGAGTATTGTGAATGAATGAATGAATGAATGAATGAATGAATGAATGATTGATCAGATGAGTTTCTGACTGTAAAGTTGTTGCATGAAGCCTGAAGGGTTGAACAAACTCCATGTTTCCCGTCACTTCTGCTATCAGTGACCTTTACTTTCCTCTGTGTCTGTGAAACCTGTGCAGATCAAAGTTCCTCGACAGGTGCAGGTAGTACAGGTAGTTCTGTGGCTTCCTGTTAGACCCACCCAGCCCCCACCAACCCGCCAGGAGGGTGATGTCATTGTATTGATGCGTCATGGGTGGAGCCTGAGTGCTGCTAACACACGGCTCTCAGCACAGAAACCTGAGACCTCCTGGTAAACGTCCAGTCAGCTCAAAGTTCAAACCTTGAGCAGCTTTGACGTGACGACAGCTGACTGACAGCCGCACACCTGACCTGCGCTTCACAAATGACATGAACGTCATGTGACATATCTCTGTCTTTTGTCTGTGACTTGTGTTGTTGATGAGTTAATCCAACATTTCACCTGCAGTCTCGTCTTTCATACTAAACCTGTTCAACAACTTCACCTCCGCCGACACTGTTGGTGCCTAAACCCCTCCCCCCACACAGCCAGTGTCCAATCAGAGTGAGGGAAGGAGTTCAAAGGGAGACACCTTTCTGTCTCTCAAGACCCAAAACAATAGTAAAAAGAAGTGTACAAATGCAGGAAACTCTGTTGACCTGCTCTATTGTTAGCTGCTAATGCTAGCATGTGCAGCTAGTTTATGACCAACAGTAGTTAAGAAGCATTACTGCCGGAGCTGCAGGACAGGAAATGACCCGTACACTGAATCTCTCTGAGGGATTGTGATGACATGTAGCTCAGGCATTCATGCTCCCCCAGGATGAATTGTGACAACTCAGTTAGCTTCTGTTTTTTCATCTAGCGCCATCATCAGGTCAAGAGCAGGTCCAATAACATTCCCATCAGTCTCAGCTGGACTTTGTGCTTCCCTCTAAATATCATACGCCAACACGCTAACACGCTAACATGCTAACATGCTAAACCCAGTGAATGGTGGAAATGTAGCATCTGCTCAGCATCAGCATGGGACGCTCCCTCTGAGACGGTGTTCACTTTTAAATAAATTTAAAGATCTGAAGAAGAAGAAAAAGGAGGAGGAGGAGGAGCAGCTTCGAACATGAGACCAGCTCATGTGTGTGACAGTGTTCATGTGTGTTGTGTGTGTGTGTGTGTGTGTGTGTTTGTATGTTTGTGTCGGTGTTAGTGTGTGTTTAGTGTTTTTTTAGTGTTTAGTGTGTGTGCGCTCTTGTACAGCTTTCTCTGTGAGAATCATTTCTCAGTCATTGAAGTTTTACCCCATGGAAGTGAGGACATTTTTTGGAAAGTGAGGACGTGTTGGCCGGCCTTTTCTCTCTGACAGCCTTTAAAGGACTTTCTGAGGATCTGGTTTCAGGGTTTGAATTAGAATTAGGTTTAGGTTAAGGTTAGGGTTAGCGTTATGTCAGTGAGTGTCCTCACAAGTATAGCTGTACAAACGTGTGTGTGTGTGTTGGTGGTCCTGGGCGTCTCTGTCCTCATTCCTGTTGTGTTTCCTGCTGAGATGCTCCACATGCAGACAGCATGCTGCGCTGTGATTGGACGGTTGCTGCCAGTGTCCCAGATAAACAGACAAACATGAGGATCCACTCAGCTGACAGCAGAGAGCTCCTCTGATTGGCTGCTCAGAAACATGACTGAACAGATGACAACTTTGTTCCTAGAACATGACAAACATCCACATGGAGAAGCTGAAACCAGCGACTTTGTTGTATTTATCCTTCAACAAATACTGAAACAAACAGTAAATATTGTGAACTGAGTTTTGTGGTAAATGGCCCTTAAAATAGGAAGTCACCTAAAAACTTAAAAAACAAACATTTTGAGTTCCTGCCTTATATTCATACAAAACAAATGAGACAGGTGAGAAACAGAGTTTCCCACGGAAATGTTGTGACTGCATCGATAACAGAACAATTTATTGATCACAGAGAAACAGAAGATCAGCCACAAACACTCTGAAGCAGACCAACTGACCTGAGGAACATGAGCCGTCTGTCTGTCTGCCTGTCTGTCTGCCTGTCTGCCTGCCTGTCTGCCTGCCTGCCTGCCTGCCTGTCTGTGTGTGTCTGCCTGTCTGTCTACCTGCCTGCCTGCCTGTCTACCTGCCTGCCTGCCTGCCTGCCTGCCTGCCTGCCTGCCTGTCTGTCTGCCTGCCTTCCTGCCTGTCTGCCTGTCTGTCTGCCTGCCTGTCTGCCTGCCTGTCTGTCTTCCTGCCTGCCTGTCTGTCTGTTTGTGTGTGTCTGCCTGCCTGTCTGTCTGTCTGCCTGCCTGTCTGCCTGCCTGTCTGCCTGTCTGTCTGCCTGCCTGTCTGCCTGCCTGCCTGTCTGCCTGTCTCTCTGTCTGCCTGTCTGTCTGCCTGTCTGTCTGTCTGTCCGCCTGTCTGTCCGCCTGCCTGCCTGTCTGTCCGCCTGCCTGCCTGTCTGTCCGCCTGTCTCTCTGTCTGCCTGCCTGTCTGTCCGCCTGCCTGTCTGTCTGTCCGCCTGTCTGTCTCCTGTGACTTGACGTCTCTTGTCTGGATGCTTCCTGTGCAGATGACGAAGATGCTGCCGGTGTTTCTGGTCCTGGTTCTGCTCGGCCTGGGCTCGGCGGAGGAGGGAGCCCGTCTGCTGGCCTCCAAGTCCCTGCTGAACCGTTACGCCGTGGAGGGCCGAGACCTCACCCTGCAGTACAACATCTACAACGTGGGCTCCAGGTGAGGACGACGCTGAGGAGGACATGCTCCTACAGCCGCTACGCTCTAAATACGTAGGACGCTCCGGAATAACAAACAGGCGTCCCAAAACCCTGAGCGAGCTGTAGCCAAGTAAAACATCTGATGATGGGCGTGAAACTTTGGAGGTGTCCAGTGCTTCTGTTTTTTTCTGTCGACCTGCTGCTCTCCTGTCGGCACAGATTTTCTTCCTGGTGTGTGAAAATAATCAGACGTGAGACGTGTGGACGACTTACAGTCAGTGTGTCGGTTCTTCAGGTCACATGTTGAACAGCTGAACCTGCTTCTGCAGGGAGATTCTTCAGAGCCGTCCCTCAGCTGGAGAGCACGATTTATTGATTTCATGCACAGATTTTCAAATGCTGATCAAGTCAACTTTAGATCTACATGAAGGTTTGATAGGGACTTCATGAATGAATGAATGAATGAATGAATGAATGAAAGCATATCAGATTTATGAAATCCATAAGTCAAGCTCTTAAACTTCAAAGCCACGCTGCTGCTGATGAAAACCAAAACCTTCCCATCTGTCGTCTCCAGGTAGAAAATGTTTCATGGCAGTTTGGGAGCTTTGCCACACGGCGCCGCAGCACGGCAACGTCACGGTGAAGTGGTGAAGAAAGTTTGCCGTGCTGGCACACACGCTGGCCATCGAGAACTGAGTCCAAAATTCCAGTTCAGTAGGAATTTTGAATTCATTGATTCATTTTGTTTCTACTGTTTGGTCCTTCAGTGACTTTTACAGAGTGTGCTGCAACACCTGTCTACCAGGACCAGGTGATCTGTCTGCACCGTTGTCATGCCAACTGGGTGCACGCGTGTCTTCCCTTCCCTAAAGCTCTTTGTCTTCTCAGATTATAAATCGCTCAGCATCGGTAGTTAAGCCTGTGAGTCACGCCGTGCTCCTCGCCTAGCGGTCGATCCGTACAGATTGTGTGAATGTCTGAGAACTACTTCAACTAACACTTGAATAAGGACGCTACGCCTGACAGAACAACTGAGCCAGTGACCGTGTTACCTCGCTGTCTGTAGGAGACATGAAAATATCAAATCTGTTGACCTTTAACTGTGTCCACTCTGTCTCCACAGTGCTGCTCTGGAGGTGGAGCTGTCCGATGATTCTTTTCCTCCGGAAGACTTTGGAATTGTTTCAGGAATGTTGAACGTCAAATGGGACAGAATCGCTCCGTATCCTCCAACCTAAAGCCTCTGCAGTTGTTGCTGAATGAGACTAAAGCCTGACATTGTGACACTCTTGTTCAAACACTGAGTCTCTGTGGTACAAACTTAATGAAAGCGTGTGTGTGTTTTCTTGGAAAGACGCGGACAGGAATCGGTGAGATGATGTGTGTAAATGTTCAGAGGTCAGGGTGGAGGTTGTGCTGTGACAGAGGAACACCGCACGCTGTCATGTGATCACAGAGAAGCAGGTCTTCTGTCCAAACTGTCTTAGCCTACTGTCGCACAAAAAGAACAAGTTCCAGCATGTGTGTGACTCTGATATCCTTACGGAGACGTGAGACTGTATGTGGTCTTCCACCCCGGGCTGCAGTGAAGTGACGTCACTTCGCCAGCTTATCAGACAGCTGTGGTTTTAACATCTGCCTTCACCCACTCGGTCAGTGTGTCTGCACTACTGATCATCACTGATCAAAAATGGAATCGTCTTTAGTCATCCGTTCACTGTTGTCACTTTAGAAGGACTGTGGTCAAAAAATGTGTAATGTTTGATTCTTTGTTCCAGTTGTAGCGTGACAGAAGAGCTTTTTGGGAGATTTAAAGAGATCCACATATTAAACATGTACGGAGACGCAGGCTAAAGATATTGGACATAATTTTTCAGCCTGTAGCACCCAGCTCTAGTTTAGAATAGTTTCAAATGTGCATGGATGGACTCCTTAACCTTGGAACCTTCAGAGCCAGCAATGTCTCTCACACAGTGGTGTTGCGCCCCCTAAAGGCTGGCTACTTTAACTTCACCTCTGCCACCGTCAGCTACCTGGCCCAGGAGGGATGACAAGTTGTGGTAAGGCCCGTTGATGTTCTCGATGGCTGTGAAAGTGTTGAATGAAGTGAAGGAAGCTGAAGTGTGTCTCCTCTCCTGCAGGTGGGCTACACCAGCGCGCCCGGCCAGGGAGGCATCCTGGCCCAGAGGGAGTTTGATCGGCGCTTTTCCCCTCACTATGTGAGTCTTTGTCATGCTCATAAAAACCCAGTCAGACTCCAAACAGGGTGTATGACCTGCAGTGAAGGAAAAGGAAAGGTCAGAGTTGGTGTTTAACGTGGCAATAAACCTGTCAAATGGCCACATGCTGCGATCAGCGTTGGTCTTCTTCAGATGAAGCTGCGAGCTTACAGGACAGTGACAGCTGAAGTGGAACAAAAAGCACCGAACAAGCACGAAAACATGGACAAGTGGGTCAAAAAAGACAACGTAGATTAACAGTTGACCAAGTTCTGTGTTATGTGCAGAACTGACTGGGCAGGTGATGCGGATCAGGTGCTGACAGTCACATGACACCCCAAGTGTTCACCCTCTCCGCGTGACCTGATCGAGCTGGTGATGGCGGCTGTGTCCATCGCTCGCCTCACTTCCTTTTTCAGAGAGATCATAGATTTTATTCCTTCTCCATGTGATGACGTCTAACATCCCCGACAAACACTGGCGTCTCATCGAGCCACGTGTGACCAACCGCTTTTTTTTAAGATGTGAAAAACCATAAAAGTTGAGGGAGTGGGTTTGTACTGGAGTCTTCCATGTCACAAAACAAAAAGTCTGGATATGTCCAGCCTGTGTGAACCCCACACCTCATTCCAAGCATTCCATTCAGCAAGTACAGACTGATCCAGGGAACAGGAAGTGCTCACATGCTAACTGACCTCCATGTTTTAGGTTTCATGACTTCGCTGCTCCGTTCTGGAGAAAGAAATCTGACACACAGGCTTTTTTTCAGAGAACTTGAAGAAAATACTCAGGCCTCAAAAAGTGGAATGTAGTTGAATCAACACCTTCATTACGTAATTTTCTACAACGAGAACAAAAAAAAAGTGAACATAAGCTTATTAGCTTTGACTATATACCTCATACTTTTATAACGTTTCTTTTTTTTTTAGAATTTTCTACTGTACAGGAATTTTTAAAGTTTAAATTGGAGCACAGTCTGGAACTAACAGACTGTTCTTCCACCGCAGAGTGAACCGTGATCACGGCTCACACACCTGTGGAGTGTGACTGACAGAGGAGAGCGCCACGACTCCCAACAAAGTGTTTGAGCCAAATCTGAACTACAAGACAAGTTCAAATCCGTTTCAAAGTCTCAGCAGCATTTAAAGTGTAAACAGACAAACAGGCCGAGCACGTCTCACTGATAGAAGTTGTGCTGAGATGTGGAGAAAAGCCACTTGTCCTTAGTGGAGCAGAGAGTAGGTCACCTGTCAAGGAGTATGGAGGTCGCTGGTTCAATTCCCATTGTGTGCAGTTTGCACATGTTAACCATGTGGCGTGCATCCAAACTCCTCTGAAGGTCATATTAGGTCGAGGATTGTCTGTTTGGTTACATGTGGCTGAAGTCACATCAGTTCTGAATTCACCATCATTCAGTTCTTATTTGTGCAGCTTTGGCTCAGCGGTTAGTCAGCGGTTAGAGGTCATGAGTTCAAGCCTCATCTGTTCCGTTCTCAGAACTCCTTCTGAAGGTCACAGAGAGTCAGAACCTGCCACTTCTGCTCAGACCCCCGTCATTGCTGCTTGTGGCTCTTGTTTTTCTTTTCTTTTTTCATACATTTATTTATTTCACATGCTTCTGACAGTTAACACAACTTTGTGTTCAGGTAGTTTGACAGTTTTGACTCTTGTTTCACAGTTATGGAGCACTTTGTTTTATACAAGTTCAAAGTCCTCTGTGACTGCACTCTTCAGATGCTCTGGTATGAAACGTGCATAAAACAAGATCAACAAAGAAAAACGGAACACAAATATCGTAGCATGTTGTGCTTAATACTTTGTGGTAGTATTAGTGTATTAGTACTAGTAACACAGACAGTAGAACATGACAGAGGGCTTTTCTTTCTCTTTTCTTTCCTTTTTTCTTCCCTTAGATTTGTCTCCTCACGTGTCCATTTTATTTCCCTGGCGATCAGCGTTGTACAGATCTTTGGTCTTTGTAATATTTTGTAATTACAGCGACAGAAACATCCTTGTCCCACACTGGCAACACTAAAGCTCTATAGCTATGTTTCTGATTTTTATAGCTGTTGGATTCCATTACCAGCTAACACTGAAAATGAATGAATGAATAATATATTTTCTCTGGTGAATGCAAAACAAAAATCTATGTTGTATGTTAACCTTCATGCTGAAAAGTGTTTGAAGCTGGATCCTCGGTCATGTCCTGCAGGGTGCCATCATCAAACAAGATTCCATCTTGGAGCTGCTGCTGCAGCCGCAGGACGGCGTGATGCCCACAGCAGGAGGAGCGTCGCGCCCTCTCTGGCTGGAAGGTGGAAGTCGAGAGGCCAGCGCAGGCTCGACCATCGGGGAGCTGGCTCTTCTGCAGAGACAACACAGTCTTCTGCAGGAGGAGCTGCTGAGGCTTCGGGATGCTGAGAGCCGGTTCAAGGACAGCGAGAGGGCCCGAGCCAAGCTGGAGCGGCAGGTCCGACACATGAAGGTGTGCGGCGGAGCAGCCGGTGCTTCCCTGCAGCCAGCGGAGCAGGCTTTTCGAGTAAGGACATTTAAAATGTGCACTCACAAGAGATATTTTAAAAATGATTAAAAACAAGAGGATGGCATGTTCTTACATTTAGTTCTCAGTGTCATTAAAGTTCTCATTTCCCAAAATGCAATCAGTGGTTTATTTAATCTAGACATGCTCTGCCTCGGAAGCACAATTCCAAACTGAGGGAACGCTGACTGACTCATCGTGATGTCATCTGGGTTCTTAGTGTGTCAGACAAACTTCTCGACGGCCACACAGAACTAAATGTACCCATTGCAGTGAAGTGATGTGTTTGTGAAGCGACAGTGCAGTAGCCTACATGCTCTTTCCTCTTCTCATGCTAGTTTAAAATGTCTCTGTGCAGACAGGGCGGGAGGTCTCAGGCGGAGCTGACAGCCTGCGGGGCAGCCTGGGACCTGCCGACGGCCTCCAGGACAGCAGTGATTTAGAGGTAGACGTGACATCAGATGATGATGATGATGGGACAGCCTCTGAAAGCTCCAAAGGTCAGATTATGTTCACAGCACTGTGACTGTCAAGGTTTCATTTTTGCATCTTTGTGAACTCCACTGGAGGCAAACAGGCATTCTTTGTCTTTTGTCCTATGACACAATCTTATGTGTTACTCAAAGTGCTGAAAATTAACACATTTCACAACTTAGTTCATTTGAAAAGAAAATGGAGGACTGGGTGGCGATTTGGGTGCTGTGTTCTGTGTAACACATTGATTTAATATTCTATTTGAAGGGGATACGCCAACTTTTTTTTCTTTTTGTTATTTTCCTCCCTCCTGAGTTCCAGACAAGAAGATAGATCCCATTCATTGGACTGTGTGTGCAGTAACAAGGAAGAGACGGGCAGAGCTCACCCACCGCT
>JAQLOL010000008.1:25581123-25596333 GCA_029783665.1 Naso thynnoides
AGCAGGTTTTATCCAAATGGCTGACAGTGATCAACCTCGCCCCCCCGATGGAGCTTCAGGCAACTGCATATGAATGCACTGACCTGCGCTAGCATTAGCATTAGCATCGTCACCATATTCACAGGGACTCCACTTGCCACTTACACGGTCAGGGAGAAGGTTGTGGCTTTAAAAGGTTCCACTCTGGAGCCCAGTTTCAAACGTTTGTGGTTTCAGGGGCGCCAGCACGCCGTTGTCATGTGAAAGGAAGCCGAACCGCAACAAATGTGTTTCATTTGATGGGAAGACTTGCGCCATGTAAACAGGATCTTAGTTTATAGTTTGCTGGGTCATGTTGAACTGTCTGTTGTGGAAAACCTTTAAAGAAGTGTTGATGCTCAGATGCTGATGTAATGTGAAGCATACTGAGGCTGACAGAAACATTTTATCAAGAGTTAAAAAGACTTCTTCTTTAATCACACTCGTACACTAATACTGGGGTCTTTAAAAACTAAGAGATTTCATTCTTATACGCTTTGATACACCCAAGATGAAATGTAAATTCTGAGTGAGTTATCAGTTTTTTGTGAGCGCGCCCAGTCGTTCTGTCTCTGTCACACACTTCTCACTAGTTCTCTTGGATCTATACTGTTTGGCCCAGTCGTCTTCCTTCCATGAAGTAACTCAGATTTTTACAGTGTTACATTTGTTTGGTCTCTGACTGCATTAGAGGTTATCGGTATCTTCTCGAAGGTCCACTTGGAACTGAACCCAGAGGAGGACACGTAAGCACGACTGGAGGGTTTCCACAGCGTCTAGCCAGGTCTTTACAATCGATTTCCTGGTGATCTGTTGGGATTTTGGTCTGATTCTCCAGATGAGGAAGAAGAGAAGAAGTGTATGTCCCATCACCCTGAAATATATTACATCCAGAATTTTACTCTCCTTTGTTGTCTGTGAACTTGATGGCTTCATAGTTTTTAAAAGTTCTGTGTAAAAAGCAGAAGTTCACAAGTAAACATCCAGCTTGAGTCCCCTGCTGAGCTCGGTGTTCCTCTGTGAGGCCTCACAATCTGAGCTCCGACCACTTTCTCAAGAATTTTCATGAACACTGAGGTCAGAGACACCGGCCCAAAATCCTTCAGGGTTTTTAGACAACAAGACCTCAGGACAGGAACAAGCACAGCATCTTTCCAGAACACGGACACGTGTTGCATGTGTAGGACTTGTTAAAGATGGAATGAAGTTCAGGGACTTAGTTCTTCAGCTCAAGGTTTAAGTAAACAAGCGCAGATATTGTCCAGACTGGCTTTTGTTCACCTTTACAGGAAGGTAAACATTAAAGTGCTGATTGTTTGTAAGTTAATGTCTCAGTTCCCAGATTTCCTCACTAAAATCACGAGTATCAAAGGTCATCAGGGAGTTCCTGATGCTTGTCACTTATTTCTTTGTCACTTGTCACAGTTTTGTGCATCATAACATGAAGAGTTTGCTTTTTATGAAACGATATGTCCTGTCACACAATGAAACGGCTGTTTAACCCTCTGACCACTGATGCAGGAGCTGCAGTTTGTTTAGTTCTTTCCTAACTGTGTAACTGTTGTTTTACTGTATTGAAGTTATTTGCTAAGAAGAGAGAATAACCTCTGCTTTCAGTCTGAGGGTCTCTGTTCATGAAATTACACCTGAACCTCCTCCCTCACTCCGTAATGTCTCAGTCCTGTATTCACAAACATGAAACCACAGCTGAGTCACGCGTCTCTACGGTTCACACTTGAAATGACGAGGTAGTAAACACGTAACATGTAAACCAGCCTTCGCTTGTTTGATTCATGAAACTTTTTTTTCTTTTCACAAGATGAACCAAAAGACTGCAGTCACATGTTTCACTGTTTTGATTTAATATCGATGAAGGATCGCAGCTGATGTCTGGAAACCAAGCTAGCTGTGGCATGAGACTCCTAAGGAATCAACTCGTCTGCCCCCTCCACTCCCTGTTTTTGCTGCGGCCCGTGTTTTATTTTGTTCGTTGTCGCTCTCTCTTTTTGGTCCAGTTTGCGCTGAAGATTCATGACGAGACCAAACGGCTGCAGGGAAAGTAGCAGCGATGAGAACGGCTCCATCTCTGACGGCGTCGCCTGCAGCTCAGCTCGTCAAGTCGCCAGGGGCCAGTTTTAGAACAAAAGGCACGTCACTTGTTTCATCAGCCAATCAGCTCATAGAGACGTCACCTGTTACTAAGAAGCACAGCGTAGAGCAGCCAATAGGAGCACACGCTCTCTGAACTGAGTCGTGATTGGCTGAAAATACCCCGTCACAGTCTGAATTCAGAGCCAATGAGAGGAGCAGAAGTCCAGCGTTCTTTCAGACCAGCTGAACTACAGAATGCTGAAAGGTTATTATGGGATGTTGGCGCCATGACAACAAAGATAAACTGCCGACCCCAGCTATAAATAATTTAGTGTTAGCATCTTTTGGGTTCAGTCCTATTCAAACCGTTATCCGACCTAAACCAAACAAAAATGAGCTTTGGGTCGAGGTTTGCTGCGTGAAGCTTTGGGCTCAAGTTGAGTTTAGGTTTGTCTCTTTCTCTAAATACAATTTATTAGTGTTTAAATATAATAATTCTGTCTACAATTGCCGATTTTTGCTTAAAAGCACAAAGTGTCACACAGTTAATGGAGCGACAGGTGAAAACTTCATCACTTTGCCTCACAGCTGCAGATGTGCTCGCTGTCTGACGTGATTCACGGCCGTGCTCATCACCCACCTGCTTGCTTCGCTCTTCAGCTGCTTTCTTGTCTGCTTCAGCTTGTTCAGCCTGGTCGAGTGCGTTCTCCTTGTCCAACTTCAGCATAAGCATCTTCTTTTTGATGGCCTCCATCTTTGCGGGGGTTTAATGGGCTTTTGCAGCTACAAACAATCAAGAGTAGAGAGGGGAAGACAAACGGATTCTGCACAGACGACCAGAGAGAAACAAACTGGTGGAGACACTCAAAGAGAGAGGAAGAGCATTTATATGACAGAGGAGAAGAGACTCCCACCTCTAAGCCCCCTCGCTCACCCACATGACCACACCCTCCTCCATCCTTCACCGTCAGGGCTCAAATGAAACGTACTATTAATATTACATTTACACATTCATAGACACAAACACTGTAGAGTTTCTGTATTTGAACAGTTTTAAGTCAAGGCGTTCCCTTGTGATGAAGATCCCAAAGTGAACAACAACATTAGAAAGATGAATTTATAAAAGTCAGAGTTGGCTGACGACAGCGTCAATGCTGGAGGACAGGAAAAGGACAATGTCTGAACCATTCACTGTTACTGTTGTTGTGAAATGACAGAGAATACGGTAGGACGGTGTTCTTGGAAAAAAAGTACCTGTCAGTTGTGGCTTTGTGATCAGTGTGTTGGATAAAAATGTTTTTTTGAGCCTTCCTATACTTTACAGAAACTTGAAATCACTCAACAGGATGGAAAAGCATGTTTTCATATGTAACTGTGTTCTTTGTTACAGTCAAACAGCAGCTGCTGCTGTCATTAAGGAAGCCGAGCACCGTCACCATCTAACGTCCATCTGACACCATTTCAGACGTGATGTGAGATTAAGACACCGTCACTGTTGGTGCCTTTTACAACAGGTCACCGATATGTAAAATACAGGAGAGGAGTCATTTGCATATTAGTCATGTGATCAATTATTTACCAAAAAATCTGAACTCGTGCTGATTTAATCATCCACCTGTATCACCGCTGGTCGTGGTCAACCATGTGAGCCCCATCACGTCATCACAAGTCTGACTAACAGCCACCGATTCATTCATCTACATCGTATGTCACGGGACTGTGGGAGGCAGCGCATGCACGCATGAGGGAGAACATACAAACTCCACACGGAGGAGTGAGACTGAACCAGAGGCTCTGTGCTGCGAGGCGTCAGTGCCGACCGCTGAGTAATGATTGAGCACAAAGCTTAACGAGCTGGTAAAGCGCCGCAGCATCAGGGCGTTTGTTAACTTCACAGTCAGTGAAAACCCATCTGACGTGGTTCAGGCACCAAGGTTCATGTCCATGTCACGCTTTTAGTTTTATTTATTATTATTCACCTCACTTCCTCGCTCTCTGACACGTCATCTGGCGTCACCCTCAGTGACGAGCGACCAGGTGAAACTCACCGTTGCCTTGAATAAAGATTACAAATTTCATTTAAATGCTGAGAAGATACACATTGGATGTTTAAAGCCCCTCCGAGTAACTTTCATTTGGTGTTGATTGTAGCGCCCCGTGTGGACCAAAGTGATACTGCTTCCTGTCGTACAGATCTCGCCTAGCGTGAGCATTTGTTTTAGAGTGAGAGAAATGCAACACTTATTTACACAAAGCCCGCTCACCACAAACACAGAACAGACTGATGTGGTCATGTGATTTATTTTTTAGTCGGAGACGACGAGAATCATTTGTGTTCTCTAAATACAGCCGTCGACTTCACAGGAAACAGGCTGGCAGTGCGTCCATAACCGAAGCCGTACATGTTCCTGTACGAAACAGGAGGTTCCTGGTGTTTGAAGAGCATTGTGAGCTTTGATTATTGGACATGAACTGGTGAAGAGGTGAGGCGCTGTGAGCTGGAACAAACACAATACAAACTGACACTGAGAGGGACATGCCTGCTCTGTAACTCTATTCCTTCACCTGGTCTGTAATGCCTATAATTGGATTTCTCCTGGGGATGGATGGGATACGGGCAACAGGGGGGCTATGCCAGTTATTCCCCTCTCTAGGCCCCGGCTGGTTATTAATAAACATCTTTTGGCTGACATTGTCTAGAGGATTAGAGAGAGAGACTGTGTCTGCAGCTGTGCTCACACATTTCCAGGCCGACATGGAGGCAGAGAGAAAGAAAAGCGGCTGAAGTTTCGAGGCTGTAAATGGCAGCTGAGCTCTATGACGTTCTGCTAAATACGTTTGTTTGCCATTAAATTTAACAAACAGACGGGGCTGATATCAGTTTCCTCTCTGTGTCTGTGGACAGTGACCTTTTCTGTGATGAGGACCTTCCTACTGGCTGACCAGTGCAGCCTGGTGGAGCTCATGAACTGTATTTAGTGACAGAGCTTCAGTGATTGCAGGGGAGAGGTTATGCACAGGTTACATCAAACTGCATCGGCTTTCTGCATTATTCTACAGTCTGCCAGTTTTTAAGTCCTGGCAGTTACATTCATAGTAAGACTACCGTAAATATAACAAAATAAAAATGAAATTTAATCAGAATTTATGATTATCAAAGAAGAGGACTGAAGACAGATGTTCAGGACTGAGAATATTTGATTTAATTCGTTTTTCCAAAGCAGGAAGAGACGCCTGCGCTCTGATCTCACGTTCATGGAAAGACGATTGCCTCATGGCTGGAGAAGCACTGACGTCATCAGACCTGTTCTGGGGGGGCTGAGACACCCTAAAATGCTCTTAAGCCCCCAGGGTCATTTGGCTTTTTTTCTTTTTTTTTTTACAAAAATTGCAGACACTCAATATGAAGAAGCAAGAATACGAGTTTAAATAAATAATAACATGTCATTATTGGCTGAAATGATGGTAGTTCTGGTTGTTTGCCTTCACTTCAGGTCCCAGGCGACACACAGAGAGCGCCGTCAGTGCTTCATGGTCAGATCCATTCCGCTTGTTCACTGAGAGAATGCTCACTTTGATGAAAATCCATGTCATGTTTTCACTGGTACGTTGCACCCAGTCGGCTGCAGCTGCACTGCACAGAGGCCGAGTACTGCCCATCATCCACATGAGGGCGCCACCACCACAAAAAATGGATACACGCAGAGTTTTCAAGAAGAACTTATTGACTTATTTGATAACTTTTATTTAGGAAGAGAGGCAGGAGATGAGCCACATCAGCCTGACCCAGAATATTTTGGGGCTCTATTTTAGATTTCTATATTTCAAGTAACTGAAATCAGCATTTTTTTAGCCCAAAAACACATTTCAGGGGCCTGTGCCACGAAGCTGTTACGATGTGAACCTGCTAACAGCCCTCAAACCCACAGTGCGACACTTCTGAATTCAAGACTTCTGCTTTTCATGAAAGGTGTCAGCTGGTTGTTGTACTGCTGCGAGAGCTTCTTGGTGATTCCTCATAATAGCAGAAATGATTGGAAGATGGTTGTAGCTAATTGGAGAAGTCATTTTGAATACAGTTGTCTCCTCAATTTATTGATTTAATAATAACATCAGAATTTTATTTTACAAAAGACGCATGCAAGCATAAAGAGATCGACAAGTTTAGATAAACAACGAGTGGTAACAATTAAATATGGCTCTGAATTAGTCATGAAATTGATTTATGTATTTTAGCTTTTTAATATCTTCAAATATGTGATCTAAATGCAGCACTTCCTCTTATGAAACAACAAAATATTCTCATAATTTGGAGGTTTTGCTACATCCTGATGATTATCAAGAAACATGGTAAAAGATGCCAGAATACAGGAAATGACATCTACTCTGTCATCACTCTATTCTGGACCCACAGACCACCGTGCCAAAAAGATGCAATTATTATCGTGAATTATAGCCCAGAGAACCGTGCGGTCAAAAGTTGTGAAATTTGGCACACTGGCATTTCTCGCCGTAGCCAAGAGACTATGGCGAGAATTTGACATGACTTGCAAAATAGTGGCACTATAGCAAAAAGTTGAAAAGACAGTCAGAACCTTTGGTCGTATATTCTGTCAATCACAAGGAACAAATTTGTGTCAAGGACCCACAACTTCCAGTCACAAGATTTGACACCATTTTGAATTTGGTAAAAAACACTGAAAATACTAGTACTCCTTCTAGGAACTTTCAATGATCTGCATGAAACTCAGTACACACAGTTTAGAAACCAATATCTACGATTCCATTTTGGCAAAAGAATCAGCCATTAAGAGCCAATGAAAATTGCAGAGGGCGTGGCTTTTCATTAAAAAAGTGGCCGTTATTTATGTTTAATTTGTCAGAGTGGTCGAGGGTCACGCCATGAGGCCATGGCGTGAATCTTACACAGATTACAAACAGAGATTAGACACAGATTGGCCAAAGGGAGGCGCTCAAACAAACAGTTGAAAATGCAGATTTGAGCAGTGATATCTCATGACCCGTTTGACCTGAAGTAATGAAACTTTGTACTCAGGAACGTCTCCTCATTCCAAACAAGTTTCCACAAGGACCTTTAAGCTCCGCCCATTACAATTTCTGCTAATTGCACTTTTATGAGAAATGATTAAAGAAGCAGTGTGTAGTTTTTGGAGCCATCTAGTGATGAACCCGAAGACTTTACGTAGCTTCTTAATTGACACACACAGTTGTTGCAATCATACACACATATGTGGCTAAATTTCAAACAATGTTTTAAACAGTGCTCTTATTCTGAAAGGGAAGTCTGTGGCAGCACCTATAACCTGCTGATCAGGTGAACGGTGGAGGATCACTTTATCTATACGGATCTTTGGCTGCTTGGCCTCATGACTGCTGCTTGAAATTTTTTTTTCTTTTTTGGTCTCTGTTTTCTGCTTTTTTCCTCAATTTCCAGGTTTTGTTTTTGTTTTGTTTTGTGCTGGAGGTGTCGTGTCTGTCCGTCCCACCCGTGCAGACAGACGGTATCTTCTCTGTGTGGATCAGTCATGTCTGAATGAATTAACATCATCATATCAGCCGCAGTGTCAACAGCCTTACATTTGTCGCTCCAAACAATTCTTTACATTTCTCACTTCAACACAACACAACAATTTGTGTTACACTGTTTATTGTCATGTAGCAATACAGTCCACTGAATGACAAAAGGATGTGCACGCGTAGGTACAGTCCTTGATTTGCTGTGTTAGGCCTTTAAAATATACTGTCACTGGGAAACACAGGATCTGCTGAACACACGACGCCTGACGCTGCTCACAGTACTTCATACACTCTCAACACTGCGTCAGATTAGTTGTCAGCAGTGTTGTCAGCAGCCTCCGCCTTTTCGGCTGACAGAGAGACTGTGGAATACATTCATATCTGAGCAGCACGTGTACAGTTGGAACGTTCTAATATGAGGATAACTGTGGAGAGTTCAGTTTGAAGCCACAGAAACATTTGCTTACCTCAAACTGATATTTTCTATATTTACATTGAAAATCCAAAGTAAAGCCGTACACTCAGGACAATATAACACTGATTAGGCAGACAAGTGTAGTTTTGCCACCATCCTTTTGGTAACTGAACACTTGTATTCCAGAATATGCAAATCTCAATAGACAGAAGTTCCTGACATGTCATAAAAACAGTTGGGAATAAAAACACAGTAAGGCTCATTTCTATTATGGTCAATGGAAACAGGAGAGGGTAGGTCGACACATCTGTAAAAAGGTTCAAAACACGCAAAACAAACTGCTGACTGGTTCTTTACAACAACAACAACAAAAAAGTCTGCTGTTGTTTCAGAAATCACTGCTGATCTGTGACCACGTGAACAGATTAATGATGGAAGTGGAAGCTTCAACCGGCAAGTCTGAACAGAGAGAGAAGTTCAGCTTTCTGAAACACTCGACACGAGTGTAAACATTCAGGTGTGTTTCATACTGAAGGTAAAACCAACGAGTTTCACTTTTGGAGCCGTGCAGGAGAGCCTACACGTACCAGCATGCATTGCAAGTGAGCTTCTGAGGCCCACAGCCACCAGGATTGAAGCAAAGTGAACAAGTTTTGCTAAGTAGGCTGTCCTCAACACCAGTGACACGGGAACGTCACGCATCAGGTGACACTGATGTGGGAAATCTCCTCTTTATTCGTGTTTGTCCTCTCACCTGCAGTGTGGTAGGTCTGAAACCGTGAGGCTCTTCTCACTTATTGATCATTAAATAAAGGAACAGCAGAGCGAGTCACGTCTGAAGATGGCTCCTCTGATGAAGTCAGCTGCAGTCTTAATGGTCACTTGGGCACTTTTGTCAAGTATTAAAGTTAGCGTGGGTGCTGGGCGGACTGTTCTAACGGGAGGAAGCCAGGTGGTGACGGTGCTGCGTGGAGGATGGTTTGTTTGTATTTCTTTAAACCAATCACAGCTGTCTGTGGGCGGAGCTAAGACCAGGATGCAGCGATGGTGCTCCTGCCAAACACTAAGGGAGCCGAGGAGGAGAACGTCTGCATTCAGACTACTGTAGGTTAGAAGGAGCATCAAGGTTTTCCTCCAACCAGCAGGCAGCTCACACCAACAGTGTTTCCTTATCCTAGCAGAGTTTCTTCAGTCAAACCCAAACCAAGTGCTCTCTTCTTTTTTCTAACTGCTGATAGATCAGAAAACAGACCTACAGCCGTTACTCTAACAGTCATTCATCATTATTTTGGAAGGCACTGACCTACAAACTGGTCTGAGCGAAACTTATGACGGCACCTGATCAGAAAATGGAAGACAAGGAGGGACGCCGTTTGTGGTCAGAGTTGGACAAGCTTTGCACTTCATTAGGAGCCTCCAGCTCGTCTTTCAGCAGTAAAACCTTCTCATTGTCTGTCAGTGTCACTGTCACACTGCAGCCGTGTGTGGAGTTGGCCATCAAGTCTCCTTGGTGTGAGCTCCACATAAATGAATACTCATTTTGACACATTAGGTGAGTGTCTTGTTCAGTGCTGTGATTACATGTGAAGGTCAGATGCAGAAACACTGCTGTAATGACTGAGATCACATGATGCAGATACTCTCTGCGAGCTCTGCTGCAGGTGCGTCCTTTCACTAATTCCTCCTTGATTTCTTGATTCCTTTTTATTCCCTTGCTCACTTGTTTCCTTTCATCACTTCCTTGTCACTCAAGTATGACAGAACAGGAAATGAGAAAACTTCATAAATGAGGCAGATTTCCAAACATGTCAAGGTCAGCGGTGGCGTGCTGTCCCAACAATGCTCGAGGTGCTGACTGGCGACCGTACGGTGATCACAGCGGGCCAGATTAGGACCAGCACCTCCTCTCTCACTCAGAGCGAGGCGCACACCCAACAGAGGACCTGCACTTTCTGCAACCCGGCTGCTTGGAACATAAAAATCGTTTGTCTACTTGTGTTGTCCTAAAGGCAAAGTCTGTTAGCCCTGGTTGTGTGACGGACCAACGGTCAGTCTGTTGACCTCTCGTGCTCCATCAGTACCTGAGGCAGTTATTAACACCTGGTTCTAGTGTACAGGCATCAGCGTGCAGCAGTGGAGAGCTACATGATGAGCTGAAACTTACTGCAAAACACGGCAAACATGAGAGAAGCTGGAGATCCAATCAGATCAAACAACCGTTTCACACGATCACCTTATGTTGACAAAATCCTGTCGTTTTATTCCGTTTGTGTTTGCTGCTGTTATGTGTAGGCCTACAGTCAATGTTAGAGACTTCGGTGGGTCTGTGAGAAATCTAATATCTAAATGACCTTGAGTAAACAGAGGGTATGCGTTGGCATCACTTCCCCTCCAGAATTCAGGTTTCCTGACATTTGTTGTTAGGCTAAATGCTTTTGACGCGGAGAAAACACAAAACCTGGCGGCGAAGAAAAGTCTGGACGTCAGCCATTAGTAATGACGCTAATAAACACAGTTTGAACCGACTTAGCAGAAAGTTTGAAAGAGATCCGGCTAACTGTGGAGCAGCAGCACCCCCTCACAAAGGAAAACAAGTTTCTCTCGGCTGTTGGCGAACACTAACATTATCCAACCATTTCTCATTCTTGTAGCGCTCGAGGCTCCCCATCACAGATGCTTTTTAATACAAGCCAACAAAAACTTCACCCTAACACAGAATATGAACCGGCTACTGCAGATCGTCTCTCTAACGTCAGATGTTTCTGTGAATTGCAGCGACACATTTGTTTCTTTTTTCTGTAGCTTGTCTGTGAAAATATTTCTGACTTGTTGTTAAATCTACTTGTGCAGTCAAATGCACAACAGCTCCTCCTTATGTCTGAAGTGTTTTTGTGTGTCTGGCAGCACACACACTGTTTGCTAACGCTGCCCCTCAGTGGGCGTGGCTCTCGCCGACGGAGATCTCGTGTACATGCTGATGCTTTACTTCCATACGTTTGGCAACTTTACAGTGTGTCACCAAAGACAGATGATTTCCAACAGCAGGGGGGTTGCTGGACGTAAAGCTCTCCTGGGGCAAGTTCACATCGTGGTTTTTTTAGGGACGTGTCATCAGCCTGCGTCAGTCGGCTCGTTCATACAAGGACGTTCTCGGACGTGAGAGGAGCGAGCACGAGGTCCACAGAAACACTGTCGGGTCTGAGGAAACGAGTTTATCGATGCAGAGGGTCGATTCTGTGAGTCACGAGCTAACATGGCGTCAACCTCGGTTTCAAACTCATTCTACTTGAAACAACTAAAAAAATCTGTATACGGTGACTACAGTCCTTTTTAGTTTGTGTGTAATTTGCACATGACAGCCACAGTTCCTGTCTGCCAGCTGTTCATGTAGTGACCTAAAGCAGCTCCAGCAAATCACCTGATTGGTTTCAGATCAGAGGGATCGATTGGTCCGGCGTCGGGTCTTCCTGCCTGACGTGATGTCATTCCTCTTGACAGACGTTTGTGAGACCTGATGCTTCTCATCTGATGTGTGATGTGACTCTGACAGCTGAGCTTGTTCTCATGGAAACACTGTGACTCCCCTCCCTCACACCTCTCTCTCCTTCCTGCTCACCTCCTCCTGCTCCATCCACAGAATGTCCTCCTGCTCCATCCACAGAATGTCCTCCTGCTCCATCCACAGAATGTCCTCCTGCTCCATCCACAGGAGGAGCCCATAATGTTTGAGGCAAAATAAGATCGCAGGTTTTATTCAGAAACTTACCTTAGTGTCATGTTTCACCTGCCGACACCTGGACTTATGTGTGTGCACTACGGTGGCAAAAAAGCAAAGATGTCATATTAGTCAATAATGTGGGTAAACTAGCACAAAGACTTTTGGGAAATGGGAAGAACGAAAGAAGTTTATGTGGGCAGTGATGGAAGCGGACGCTCTTGTCTTGTTATGCTACCTTCCAGGAGAACTATGAGAAGAGCCGAACAGTCACTTCATCCCCTCGAGCTGGATCTGTGATGGGCTGACTCAGCCTCACTGGCCCTCACACTCATCCATGCACCAGAGTGTGAAATGCTGAAGTTATCAGTAATGACATCAGTGAGCCCAGGTTGTTTGTCATCCATGCTGTTTTCCTGAGATCGTATGTTTGACAGATGAGAGCTTGGCGAAGGGACATATCGAGGTCCAAGACGACTCAGTTTCGCTCCGATGGCACCTCTCTCTCTGTGACACCTGCTCCTGCTGACCGGACTCGCCGGCCGGGAAATGCCATAAGAGGAGATGTTTAATGTTTAACGGTTATTATATGGATCCCCTGTTAGCTGACGCCTTGGCAACCACTTATCATCTCACGGTCTGCTGCACTCAATTCAGAACTCACACACGTCGATGAGAAATGTCACAAACATTACATGCCACCATCTAAAGAACCAAGACAGATGAAAAAAGTAGAAAAATATTTAAAAATGTAGCAGAGCTATTGTTGCTGCATCTACATGCACCTCCGTTGCTAGGTTACATACTTACGTGACATAACTGCAACAAAAACAGCATGATGGCCCAGCTTTTCTTTTCTTGAAGACAAAGAAGGTAATTACTTGATGGCACTTTGCAGGGTTGAAATTTAAGGGTCATTACTGCACAAAAAAGGAAAAAAGAAAAAAAAGACAAAAACCAACAGTGAACCAAATACAGGAAGCACCGGCCAAGACTTTCCAGGGTTACTGTCTGCGTGTGCTGATCAGTAACGTGTGGATGTTAGTGGGGCCGCGCGGCTGCCAGCCCGACCAAACTGTGCGGATGTCAGGCTGGAGCTCGCTCGTTTTAAGAAGAAGAAGTGTCACCGTGTGGACAGTGACTGCTCACTGAGCTGTCCACCCTGATGGACACCATGATGGACACTGAGCTGTCCACCATGATGGACACCCTGATGGACACCATGATGGACACCGTGATGGACACCCTGATGGACACCGTGATGGACACCGTGATGGACACTGAGCTGTCCACCATGATGGACACCGTGATGGACACCCTGATGGACACTGAGCTGTCCACCGTGATGGACACTGAGCTGTCCACCGTGATGGACACCGTGATGGACACCGTGATGGACACTGAGCTGTCCACCGTGATGGACACCGTGATGGACACCGTAATGGACACGGGCGCGCGTGAACTCTGGCGTGGTTCTGGTTTTACTCGATAATCTCAGTTTCACGAGGTGACGTCGTTTCAGGTGTTTTGTGTCTGGAAACAGGATTAGGGTCCATAAATGTTTCGTGAACTCGTCGTCTGTCTCGACTGTTACGCCGGCTTTGCAGAGGCGGGTGACTGTGGCCAAGAGGCAGAGCGGGTCGTCTGCTCGCCAGAAGGCCGGCGGTTTGATCCTCTCCTGCTTCGGTCTGCAGTGTTACTGACACTGAAGCTCAAACTGCTCCTGATCACGGTCCCATGGGTGTGTGAATGTGTGTGTGTGTGTGTGTGAGTGTGTGAGTGAGTGTGTGAGTGAGTGTGTGTGTGTGTGTGTGAATGTGTGTGTGAGTTCCTGATGAGCAGGTTGGCTCTCTGTAGGGACGCCGCCTGCTGTTAGTGTGCGGACGTGTGCGGACGTGTGTGTGAGTGGGTGGACGTGTGTGTGAGTGGGTGGACGTGTGCGGACGTGTGTGTGAGTGGGTGGACGTGTGTGTGAGTGGGTGGATGTGTGTGTGAGTGGGTGGACGTGTGTGTGAGTGGGTGGATGCTGACTTGTCTTGTAAAGTGCTCTGGGTGGTTGAAAGGTGTGTGAGCTCGCCGTGCACGGCCACTGACCGCTGCAGGATCCAGGAGTTTAGTCACGGGCAGGAAATACTCGCTCCTTGTCTGACGGATGAAACTTTGATTCAGACAAATCCAAAAGATTTTAACAGTGTGTGTGTGTGTGTGTGTGTGTGTGTGTGTGTGGAGGCTTATATTGCACAGCAGTGGGATGTTTGTCTCACTGATATGTTCTCCCTTTTCTGGTTGCTCTGCATTATTCTGATTCCCTTTTTCCCTTGTTGTAATGTTTTGAAAAGCGGGGCTGCAGACGACAGGAAGCACGTGTCGTCTCGCCGTGCAGCTGCTCTGCGGTAAACGTGCCGTCCATGAAATGGTTCTGGAGCTTCTGTAGCCGGTGGGTCCGGTCAGTCATGTGCTGTGTTCTGTTGAACACACTCATATTAAAGGCACTTCCACAGATTTGTCCACCTCGTTTACAAACGTGGACAAGGTAAACAGGGTTTGCTGGAAACTCGCCGCGGTCCGTTTACGGCGCTAACCTTAACCGTGTGGTCACATGTGAACATGTGAAGTCAGTCCTCTGCAGTTTCCTGGTAAATTTGGCCCCTTCACCTCCTGCTTTTTTAGAATGAATTTTTTTCAACGTGCTCACCGACCAGCAGCTGAAGGAGCAGGGGGCCCGGTGGAGGCCCCTGTCCCCTCGGCGTGCGGCGAACAGGTCATGTCGAGCTGAAACACGCACTTCACGCCGTTCCTCTGCCGTGTGTGTTTCACTCAGGATGTGTCGCAGGATGTTTAGAACTTCTGAGGCGCTGAAACAGAATTAGAGGGAGAGGAGGAGGAAGGTCCGTTTCGTTCATCCATGACGCTGACGTGTTCAGAGTCAGTCCGTGTCGCAGTTTGTGACCGAAGGTGGACGGCTCAGCAGCTTCCTGTGCTCTGACATCACAGGCCACATTCTCTCATTGTTGCGTCCTGGTCATTGATTCACTTTGGAACCTTTTCTCGTGGAACCCAGCGTGTGTTGGCGTCAGCACCACCTGACATTTTCCTCCACATCCGCCCACCCAGCTGTGACGCATCCAGCTGTGCAGGCCGCTGTCGGCGCGCGCGGCGCAGTGAGCAGACCTCGCCGCGTGCCGTGTCTGTTGTTCGCTTTAATACGTGCACCAGTCCCGCCATAACACACCTGGACTGGACGTCTGTCTGTTCGCCAGGTGTGAGCTCACCTTCAGAGTCACGTGACACTGTGGCGTTAAACACACTCACACACAGACACACACACACACACACAGACACAGACACACACACACACACACACAGACACACACACACAGACACACTCACACAAACACACACACTCTCACACACACACACACACACACACACA
>JAQLOL010000008.1:25629253-25639661 GCA_029783665.1 Naso thynnoides
AGCGCCCCCAATACGAAGGCCCGCCCTGAAGACTTAGGATTGGTTCTGCAATGCAAGGGTTTTTTTAAACTCTGTAACTGTCTCCACCCAGTTCAGCAAAGAAAGCTGGGGGCATGTCATCAGTCTTTAGTTAAGTGAAGCATCTAGGGGTTGACTTGTGAGTCAAGGTTATAGTTACCTTGTGTGTAGACAGTTGACACTGTCTGTCTGAAAAATTAAAAACAATGTGGAGTTGTTTAAAAAAAGAAATGTGAAACCCCTAGTCACCCATAGCCAACTCACAATTGCTAATTCTGGCATATGACACGCCCTCATCTTCAGTCTCATGCTCTTTTGGATAAAGTCCCCAACTTTGGTAGTGTGTTTTGTTTACAAAATCAACAACAAAGTCTTCTGAATTCATTACTACACTAATACAAATCTTTGATTGGCTTCTGCTCCATGGCGACAGTGGCCAACATTCAAAGATATTGCAGTATGTCAAGACAAATTAACATTAAACAACAATTTTTCTAAAACCAAAGCTGAGTTAATTAAAAATCACTGGTAATGACATAAAACTATTAAATTGTGTCAACATTAAAAAAAGAAACTGAACCCAATAAACCAGTCACAATAAAAAAGTATATTTTTACCTTGACGTGTTTTGACTGACGCTGCAGTCTTCCTTAGAAGGGTCACCTGATGTTGCTGTAATGTGTATTATCAGCTGTTTCCCAGAAATGTGGCAAACCTGGCAAGCTTGACAGATCTGCCAGGTTGGCCACACCTCCTGCTGCCCAGGTATGTGAGAGTATGAAAGTCACCTCATCCCGGGACGCTCTCCTGTGAATTAATCAGGATTTAGCAGCATTTAGCAAAACAATACCTGATGAAAGTTGTTGGAATGTTTGGTCATTGTTAACCAAATCTGATTAAACCACACTCTTGACAAACTAGATTAACATGGTTTTGAAATGTTTAATGCTTAATAGATAACACCTAAAGATGTGTTATTACTGTGATTTTTACTTATGTATTAATAAATAGTATGGTTTTAAGCCATTTTTTGGAGGTTTCAAAGCTTACACTTTAAATAATGTGACTTTCAAATCTCATTCGTGGGGTCATCTGTGTGTCTCCTGGTATATGTTTCTTGCACAGCCACCTGAAAGCCTCTGACAGGAATATATCTTGTGAAACCTTCAATGTGAGGGTCAGGCAAGTTGAATAAATGCAGAAGTGCAGCAGCAGTAACTGTTGCAGCACTTGTTACAAACTAAACTATAAAGCAACAGCGCTGGTGGGTCACCAGCCTGTTGCACCAACTTCATGAAAGTTTAGCTAAACTTCCCTATAAAGAATGTCACAATTTTACATTAAGTCTGCCCTAATAAAAGTAGACTAAATGGTTTATAATTTAGGTTATTAATTAGGTTATGAATACCTTATAAGTCATTAATAAACAGTTATAAACAAATTATAACAATTGATCATAATAGTTTACAAATTACACTATTAATTGGGTTATTATATTAATTGGGTTATTAATTCCTCAAAAGTCATTAATAAACAGAAAAATAAGTTCTAACAATTTTCATACATTGATGCAGACTCATTATTTGGCAAGATCAAAACACCGCTGCAATGCATCTATTCTGTTAAATCTTAGATCTTGCTCCCTCCTCAGCTTACTTTATCATGTTATTTTATCAGTTAGCATGTTCAGCTGTCTTCTTCATGGGATATTTATTATCCAACTATGATTGGATAGAAGTGCCCTTTCTTATGAGGAAGGTTAATCAAGAAACTACCCAGTAATTACGTACTACCATGAAGTTGTACAATGTGATGCTTCATGGCAGTTGGTATCTTCTCTAAGCATTCCAGATGTGGCACAGCTGGCAACCTTCCTTTACTTATTGTACTATGCAACCCTTTCCTGGTCCCACTTTCAGATCTCTGTGCCCAGCCTAAACCTTCCTTGGTATCTGTCCTTCGCTGTGTTGATTCACTCCCCATCAAATCCTGATGTTTTCTTCTTTGCATCTAATTTTCTATGATCATCTACTGATGAATTACTAAAACGTATGAAATGTACTAAAATGTATGAAAATTGTTATGACTTGTTTATAACTGTTTATGACATAAGGTAATTATAACCTAATTAATAATCTAATTTATAAACCATTTGTAACCCTGTTAAAAATCACTATCCATAAAAATAGATAATAAATAATAAATAGTTAATGTTCATCTTTGATAAAAATGTGATTAAAAGTGTAAAAAGAATATTTCATAAAGGTTAAAATAGTCTGATAAAACAGAGTGTAATAAATACGTTTAGAAAGTTTTAAAAAAGACACAAAGATGCATTTAAATATTTCATTTTATTTTGAAGAATCCCACGGGCAAAGAGGAAGTACTGATTGTGAAAGAGTGTTATCCTGGTTCTTAATTGGTTAAGGTGCGATTTACAGGGTTAGACAGAAAAAAAAGAAGAGTGAAGAGCCGTATGGTGGTGCAAATGTTACAGCAGAAGAAACATTGTGAAAAGTACGGTCGCTGGTTGAGGAATGTAAGTCAAGACAAATGGACAGTGAGACTCAGAGTGACTTTTCATTCAACGCAGTAGCTTGTCTGAGTCTACAGGAAGAGTACTCTGGAAAAGAGTGTTCAACGAGGAGTGCAGCTAAAAGCTAGTGTAGCTCACATTAGCTTACCTGACAGACTTCATCCATGAGCAGCTCAATTAGCCACTCGACTCGGTGACGCTGTTAGCCTGCTGTGTGACTGACCTGCATGAGAGGACGGTGAGTGTCTACCATGGACGCTACCGGGAGAATGGGAGGAATCATCTACGGCCCACGCCGCAGCAACACGCTGTTTCACAGGCAGGACGAGGAGGACGCCATTACTGCCGTGAGTTGGTCATTGTTTTTTTTTTTGCGCGGTAGCACGAAGCAGCCATTGTGGTTTTCTGGCTCCCACGCACGCAAGCACCGATCCAGGCCTGCATCACTAACACTTTGGGTACCCATTTTATTTTCAGTCAGTAAATAAAAGTGCCGGCTATAGGTGTAATATTTTATTTGGTGTTTTTTTTTTTAGACTGAAGTATTGAGTGCAATTTTTATTATAACAAACTGAGAAACTGTTAATTGAGTTCATTGATTTGTTTAAGGTTTGAAAGGGACAAATAAGTCTAAGATCTTATAAATGGTATTGTTGATGTTTATGCAGACATTTTAGAGAGTATTTTTGTTTGAATTTGCAAGTGCTTCAGAAGGAGGCTAAAAAACTTAAAGGGGCTTATAGGTAAGGGCTTATAGGTAGTGGCTGTAAATTTTTCTGGTGTGTGAAATATTCAACTATAGAGAGAAAAAAAACTAAATAGTTAGCACAGTTCATTGAGAGATCTAAAAGACTAAGTAAACAGGAGATCCTGGGATTTGACAAATACAGTTTGGGCTTCTAACATAACTGAAACTAAATAAGATAATCAAGACAATATACAGTGTTGTAGATTTAACTAAGTGCAGCAAAAATTGTCACAATGTACGGGAACAAGCTGAAGAACTGGTGTCGAGGTGAGAACTTGGAAGAGAGACATGCCTTGCTGACCATTGTTCCTGAGAAAACAGAATTAGCACAAATCGAAGAGACATTACAAACTGTAAAATGCTTGGGACGGGTATGAGTGAGAGGAAGAATGTTAAATGAAACTGTAAACGAAGTGCTGGTGCTTTGTGAGTGCAGAGAAAACTTGACTGATGCAAATGTCCCAGGTGAAGTGTTGAGCTCAGATGGACAAACCGTATGGTAAATTTTCACTGTGGCTCAGAGCTCAGGCCCTGATTTGGATTTTAACCATAAACTGAATGCTCTTCTACAGGCAAAAGGAAAGTCTATGGAGGATGTGCAGGCTTTACTGACTCCACACTTAGTCTCCCCTACAGAAGCCATCCTTCGTGCTGTTGGTGATCTGTTTGATAAATCTACCCAGCCATCAACAGAAAGTGAAGGATACCGCCGCCTGCAGATCTTTTCCGGTACTGTGCCTACTCCAGCAGGAGAGGAACAATTCAACCACTGGTTAGAACAAGCTTACCTGATGGTTGAGGAGAGTGAGGGTTCGGCAAAAGACAAGAGGAGAAAAATAATGGAAAGTTTAAAGGGGCCAGCCTTGGAGGTGATAAAAGCAGTGCGTCTCTCCAATCCTGACGTTGCCCCCGACAAGTGCCTAGAGGCTCTCGAAAACGCCTTTGGATTAGCAGAGTCAGGAGACGATCTGTATTTCACATTCAGACTGCAGCAGCAGCAACCTGGTGAGAAGCTATCTGATTTCCTTAGGAGATTAGAACGTTGCCTGTCCAAAGTGGTACAAAGAGGTGGTCTCCCTCCCTTAGCCATGGACGGTGCACGGCTCAAGCAGCTTCTTAGGGGCGCAGTCAATGCTGACCTAATGTTAATCCAATTGCGACTGAGAGAGAGAAACCCCCAACATTCCTCGAGCTCCTGAAAGAAATTCGTACAGAAGAATATGAAGCTTCTCGAGCAAAGCTAAACCATTCAGTGTATACAGTTCATACCAAGCTTCAAGAGGAAAACAAACACTCAGAGATACAGAGTTTGAGAGCTGAAATTAAAGAAGTGAAATCAATGTTTGCAGCACTCTCTACACAAGACAAAGTGACACAAAATAAGAACTTTCAGACTAACCTGGGAAAAGCGCCGTAGACTAATGCCGATCCAGAGGTGGTAGCTCTGAGGGAACAAGTGAAACAGCTACAACAGAAAGTGAACTCCAGATTGCCTCATCCATCTACACCTTCTCCTACAGTGATGACTGTAAACACTCCAAATAGACAAGGGGTTGAGACAGAAGAGCGTTTCTGCTATCGCTGTGGTGAAAACGGACACCTGGTGGGGAAGTGCAAAAACCCTGAGAACCAAAACAACGCTCTCAAAAAGGCCAAGACTCACAGCACTCCACCTACTGGTGGTGCCCCCTCACCCTCACCAGAAACTGACTGTACTGTGAGGAGGAGTGCCGTGGACCAGTTTGCTTCAGCAGGCATACCAGAGGGTTTAATAGGGCCACCATCTTTGGAGCCTCTGAAAGTGAATGGACATTTGTGTGATGCATTACTCGACAGTGGTTCTCGAGCTAGCATCATCTTTGAATCCTGGTACCGGAGGCATCTTGCTGATACTCCTATTAGCCCAGTAAGCGACCTCAACATTTGGGGTTTAAGTGACTCTGATTACCCTTACCTTGGCTATGTGGCGGTGGACCTAGAGTTTCCCAAGAAGGTAGCAGGTACTCCAACAGCCCTATCAGCTCTGGCTCTCATTTGTCCTGATCCACCGGGTCCCGATCAGACGCCTGTGATTCTAGGGACAAATACCAAGGCTAACCTGTCCAAGCAGCTAGCTCAGCTGCGTGAAGATAGAGTTGGAGGCACTGTAGCCCACACTTTTGGCATACAGAACACTTCCCCTGAAACAGTCAAAGAAGAAACCATCGACTTGTCAAAAGAAGAAGAGGATGATAGAGTAGGTTCTGTGCAGTTGGAGGGTCCAAGCTCACTTACCCTACCTGCAGGTGGCAGTAGTAAAGGGGTCTGCAAAGTGGTGCTTGAAAAGACGCTGCCAAACGACATCTTGATAGTAGAAGCCTCCAGAACAGCTACTCTCCCATCAGGCGTCATGCTCCAACCTATGGCAATACCTATGGCGAGCAATGCTGTGGACAATAACTGGCTAACAGTTCTGGTTCATAATGAGTCGCAGAAGGAAGTGACAATTCCAGCCGGTGCTGTCTTGGGTCACCTGTGTGTAGCTGATGTGGTTACCACAGTGCCAAAACAAAACCCAGAGACTGAGGATGCTTTTGATGTCAGCATGATCGACTTTGGTGAGTCACCTGTTCCCGAAGCATGGAAAGCAAGGCTCCAACAGAAACTGTCAGAGAGAGCAGATGTATTCTCCCTCCATGAACTGGATGTGGGACTTGCCAAAGAAGTGGAGCACACGATCCCTTTATCTGATTCACGACCCTTTCGTGAACGCTCGAGGCGCATTGCTCCAGCGGATATCGACAACGTGCGGCATCATATCCAGAAGCTACTAGCAGCAGGCATCATTAAAGAGTCCAGAAGTCCATATGCATCGCCCATAGTGGTTGTGAGAAAAAAGAATGGGGATGTAAGGATGTGCATCGACTACTGTACGCTCAACAGCCACACTGTCCCAGATCAATATACTACCCCACGCATTGATGAGGCTCTTGACTGCCTGTCGGGTAGTAAATGGTTTTCTGTCCTGGACTTAAGAAGTGGCTATTATCAAATAGCCATGAAAGAAGAGGACAAAGAAAAGACTGCGTTTATCTGCCCTCTTGGGTTTTACCAGTTTGAAAGGATGCCTCAGGGCATAACCAGGGCTCCTGCAACCTTTCAGAGGCTCATGGAGAAAGCCGTTGGTAATATGAACATGCTCCAAGTAATAGTCTATCAGGATGATCTGATCATATTCAGAAAGACTCTGGCAGAACATGAAGAGAGACTCGTAAAGGTGCTGGACAGACTCAGAGAGGTAGGGCTCAAGATTTCACTTGACAAATGGCAGTTTTGTCAAACAAAGGTCAAGTATGTGGGTCATATTGTGACTGCTGAGGGTGTTGCAGCTGACCCCGCAAAAATTGAAGCTGTGACCACTTGGCCCCAACCTTCCAGTCTCAAGAACCTACAATCCTTTTTGGGTTTTTGTGGTTATTATAGACGATTTATCCACAACTACTCCTCCACTGTCCGCCCTTTGACCGACCTCACTAAAGGTTATGGCCCCACTCAGCGTTGCAAAAAGCCAACAAAAGGAAAGCGTGATGTTTATTTGGATGAGAAGGAACCGTTTGGAGACAGATGGGGTGAGTCATGCACCGAAGCATTTGAAAAAATTAAAAAAGTTTGACAAATGCTCCAGTACTCGCCTTTGCAGATCCTGACAAACCCTATACGCTGCATGTGGATGCTAGCCTCACGGGGCTTGGAGCTGTTCTAAATTAGGAGCACCCAGGAGGGTTGAGGCCAGTGGCATTTGTGAGTAGAAAACTGAGCTCTTCAGAAAAAAATTACGCCATTCACCAGTTAGAGTTCCTGTTGCCCAAATGGGCAGTTGTGGAGAAATTTCACGATTATCTCTACGGAAGCCACTTTACTGTGCGTAGACAACAACCCTCTAACTTATGTCTTGACATCGGCAAAGCTCAATGCAACGGGACATCGGTGGCTGTTGGATTTGTCAGTGTACGATTTTGACATCATCTACAGACCTGGTAGAAATAACATTGACGCTGATCTTTTATCGCATATAGAGGCAAGAGACGAGGAGACGGAATGGCAGAGCATCTCTCAGGCTGGAGTCAAGTCAATTTGCCAGCGAGTTGGTGTTCTTGGCTCATCGGCAGACTCCCCTAAGTATGCTGAACAGCTTGGAGCGCCACCTGACTGCATTCCTGATGTATGCTTTCCCCACACATCTTCAGCTGAACTCACTGGAAAAAATGTCCAGGCAGGACTTAATTGCAGCCCAAGCTCAAGACAGCTTGATAGCACTTACTATACAAGCTATAAAGTGCGGCAAGTGGCAAGACAACCCAGAGTTGCTCCCTATGAAGAGAGAGATGGGTAAGCTAGTCATGACTGATGGGTTACTACATCGGGTAAGCACATGCCGTACAGGAAAAAAGACCAGCAGCTAGTGCTACCTGCTAAGTTCAAAACAGTGGTACTCAAAACCATGCATGATGACCTCAGCCATTTAGGAGTGGAAAGAGTCGCTGATATGATCAGGAGCCGGTTCTTCTGGCCCAAGATGTCAGTCGATGTAGAGCAATATGTGAAAAATTGTGGAGAGTGTGTCCTCAGGAAGACCCCATGTCAAAGAGCTGCACCATTACATCAGATAGTGAGTTCTGGGCCTATGGACCTAGTCTGTATTGACTTCCTGTCTATGGAACCTGACTCTAGAGGAGTGAGTAATGTGCTTGTCATAACTGACCATTTTACAAGATACGGCCAAGCTTTTCCCACTCAAAATCAAATAGCTCTCACAGTGGCAAAAGCCTCGGTGGAAAAGTATTTTGTACATTATGGCTTGCCATCCCATATTCATTTTGATCAAGGCAGAGACTTTGAGTCTTGACTCATTAAAGAGCTGCTAAGGATATTGTGCATACAGAAGTTGCGGACCACCCCCTACCACCCACAGGGTGATCCCCAACCTGAACGCTTCAACCGAACTCTGTTGTCCATGTTGGCCACACTCAATCAGGAAAAGAAACGGCAATGGAGTCAGCATGTGGTACACCTGGTGCATGCATACAATAGCATCAAGTGTGATGCCACGGGATATTCCCCATATTTTCTGATGTTTGGTCGAGAGGCCCGACTCCCACTGGATGTGTATTTTGGGACATGCCCAGATGGCAAAGGTGACCAACCGCATTCTGCATATGTTGCCAAACTGAAAGAGGACTTAAAGAAAGCCTACAACCTAGCTATGGAGGTCTCTAACAAGAAACACCAGCAAAATAAAAGGCGTACGACAAGAGACTTCAGTTCCACAACCTGGAACCTCGTGACAGAGTATTGCTGAAAAATCTTGGATTGAAGGGCAAACACAAACTGGAGAGTCGCTGGTACAGTGTCCCTTATGTCGTGGTGAATAAGATGCCAAACTTGCCTGTCTACAGAGTGAAGCCACTGAATGTGAAAGGGAAGCTGAAAACATTGCACAGAGATAATCTCCTCCCTATAGGAGATCGAGTGAGGATCCCAGTGCTGGATGAAACAGAGAATGTACCAAAGAGACCTGCAACTCAAAGTTGTGTCCCCAACCAACGCAGGAGAAACACAACAGATCACACTGTTCAAAGGGAGGGTAATACCTCAAGCGACTCCTCTGATCTGGAGTGTGAATGGCCGACCAGACCCTACAGAATGTTTATGGAAAAGCTCATCCAAAGGAGAGGAAAACACAGTGCTGATGGATCAGAGCAGTTGGAAATCCTCAGTCCTTCAGAGGACAGTCACTCAGAGAGAGCCAATTCTCCTGTAGAGCATGTTCCAGAAGTCACTCCAACGACTGACTCTGAGTCAGGGCCCATCTCCAGTGAAGATGAACAACCACCCTCGAGCTGTTCTAATGTACATGTGACACCAAAGCCAAGTAGACCAAAAAGATCATTGAAACCAGTTGTAAGACTTACCTATGATGAGCCAGGAAAAGCCAAAGATCAGCCCATTACCATTGTACACAGAGGGGTTACTATAAGAATAGGTAAACACTAAGGTAGGCCTGTTTAAACTCATCCTTGATACTTTTGAGTTGAAGCTTAAGTTTAAGTTCTGGTATTCTGATGAGGACATCAGCCATTAAAAGGGGGGATGGTGTAACCCTGTTAAAAATCACTATCCATAAAAATAGATCATAAATAATAAATAGTTAAATATGTTCATCTTTGATAAAAATGTGATTAAAAGTGTAAAAAGAATATTTCATAAAGGTTAAAACTGTCTGATAAAACAGAGTGTAATAAATACGTTTAGAAAGTTTTAAAAAAGAAACAAAGGTGCATTTAAATATTTCATTTTATTTTGAAGAATCTCACGGGTAAAGAGGAAGTACTGATCGTGAAAAAGTGTAATCCTGGTTCTTAATTGGTTAAGGTGCAATTTACAGGGTTAGACAGAAAAAAAGAAGAGGGAAGAGCCGCATGGTGGTGCAAAGGTTACAGCAGAAAAAACATTGTAAAACTGACTCTGTGACGCTGTTAGCCTGTTGTGTGACCTGCAGGAGAGGACGGTGAGTGTCTACCGGCTACCGGGAGAATGGGAGGAATCGTCTACAACCCACGCCGCAGCAGCACGCTGTTTCACAGGCGGGATGAGGAGGATGCCATTTTTTTTTGCGCGGTAGCGCGAAGCAGCCATTGTGGTTTTCCGGCTCCCACCATAGACTGTATAAAAACACTTTGGGTACCCATTTTATTTTCAGTCAGTAAATAAAAGTGCCGGCTATAGGTATAATATTTTATTTGGTGTTTTTTTTTTAGACTGAGGTATTGAGTGCAATTTGGAAAAAAATGTACGAGTATTAAAACAAACTGAGAAACTGTTAATTGGGTTCATTGATTTGTTTAAGGTTTAAAAGGGACGAATAAGTCTAAGATTTGAACTTGAATATTATTGTTTTCTTATTTTTTATTTCTATTATTGAAATATTTGTGTGTTTGATATTTACAATAGTAAATCATTAAAATTTACCTTTATCTATTAATTTGTTCTGGGTATCTTATAAATGGTATTGTTGATGTTTATGCAGACATTTTAGAGAGTATTTTTGTTTGAATTTGCAAGTGCTT
>JAQLOL010000009.1:0-13718 GCA_029783665.1 Naso thynnoides
AAACCTCTTCTTAAATGTCTGGCGAAAATTAGTGAGAGGATTTTATAGTCAACATTAAGCAGTGTTATCGGTCTCCAATCGTCCAATAAAAGGTGGTCTTTGTCTGGTTTGGGAAGCAAAGTTATTATACCCTGCTTCATTGTTGTGGTCATTTCTTCATTTTAATACATTCCTTTAACATTTCAAAAAGAGGATTTTCAATTATATTCAAAAAAACTGGTAAAATTCGACAGGAAGACCATCCATTCCTGGAGATTTTCCTTTTTTCATTCTACTTACAGCTTCAAGAATTTCAGCTTTAGAGAGAGGTTTTTCGCAATCCAGTTTAAACTTATCCGATATTTGAGGAGTAAATTCTTTAACATTATTAATAAATTCTTCCCCTATTATTTGGTTATAATTAGAACTGTATAAATCAGAGTAAAATTGAAAGGTGTGATTAACTAAATCAGTTGGGCTGGAGGATATAGAATTGCTTATTTTCAGAGAAGTGATATTATTCCTTTTGTAATTCCTCTTTTCCAGTGCGAAGAAATAACTTGTATTCTTCTCGCCTTCCTCTAACCATTTCGCTCTGGAGCGTATAAAGGCTCCTTTGGTCATATTGATATATAGCTGGTCTAAATTATCTTTCAGTTTTATAAGTTTGATTTCTTCCCCTGGGGTAGGGGAATTTTTGTTATTTTTATTTTTTTTGTCATTACTGCATATGTGGTTGTTCTGTTCTTTCTGAATCCATATTGTTGTTCATTCAAAATATTATATTTTTTAATAAAGTTATCTAATTGTTTTATAAAGAGCTTTTCTAAATTTTTTGAAAATTGTGGCAGTAAAGCTACTGGCCTGTAATTGTCCATACTGTGTCTGTCTCCGTTTTTAAAGATAGGTGCTACTTTGGCTAGTTTCATGTCTTGTGGGAAGATGCCTGTTTGAAAGGAAAGGTTGCATATATAGGTTAGAGGTTTAACAATGCTATGAATGACCTCTCTAAGTGTACACATATCAATAAAGTTTACATCAGCTGATGTTTTATTCTTGAACTTATTTACAACTTCAATGATATCCCTTTCTTCAATCCCACAAAGGAACATAGAATTTAGATTCTGTTTAATTGAACCATTAAAGAGTTCTTTATTTTGATTGTCCACAATAATTTAGTTTGCCAAAGCGGGTCCAACACTAACAAAATAATCATTAAAATTGTTCACAATCGTCTTTAAGTGCTCAACTTTTGAGCCATTGATATTCCAAAAATAATTTGGAAATTCAGTCTTTGTTAATTTATTTCTGATAATATGATTTATTACCTCTCAAGTTTTTTGTATATTATTTTCACTGGATTCTAGCTTTTCAGAGGAGATTTTTTTCTTGTGTTGTCTTATGATTGTGGTCAGTTTATTTTTATATAACTTGTATTTATGTTCACTTTCATGGGTTCTTGATAGCAAAATTTGTTTATAAAGTATCTTTTTCTTTTGTCATGACTTTTGGAGTCCTTTAGTCATCCAGGATAGTTCTTTATTAGTCTTTTCCTTTTACTCAATACTTTTTTATAGGACAGTGCTTTTCATATATATTTTGAAAATTCATTAGAAAAAACCTTATATGCCTGGTTTGGATCTTCCATGTAAACAGTCTCCCAATTATATCTTTTGAGTTCTTCCTTTAAGGATTCTAGTCTTTCTGGTGTTTTTAACCATCTTAACCTAAATAGAGGTTCTCTGTTCTAAGAGGACATTTGAAGTCTTTGTACTGTGCCTGATCATAAAAATGGGAAGGTGATCACTGATATCATTTATGAGCAACCCACATGTTGTTTGGACAATGGCAGTTGAAAAAATATTGTCAATAAGTGTGGCAGTGTCCTTAGTAATCCTACTAGGTTTATCTATAAGAGGCCACAGGCCAAAACTGAACATTGTGTTACATAAGTCAGCTGTTAACTTTTGCTCTTTCCCTTTTAACAAGTCAATATTACATTTTCTTGTTTCTTACTTTTCTGACAAGGTCAACTACTGTGGTTGTCAATTGTTCAATACAAGATCCAGGTGTGCGGTAAATACAACTTAAAATAATACTCGTTAATTTTACTGGAGCGATTTCAGTTGTGAGGCTTTCCATTAAATTATCTACCACTGTGCAGTCAATCTATTTACACTGAAAGTCTTTTTGTACATAGAAGCCAACACCACCACCTCGCTTATTCAAGCTTAGCTCTTTATCAAAGCTACATGATCAAAGTTGCCTGAAGTAGTCATTAAAATGACTTTATGTGGGAAGTCTTTTTGTTTTGATTGACTCCATTAACTCATCATTTGCTGCTGCCATGTGGAATCAGCTAAACTAGCAGCATTTGAACTGACAGCCGCACTGCACGGCTTCAAATGTGTTTCCCTCGCAGCCAGTCAGGCTTCAGATCTCAAAATAAATATTCTCTAAGCAGCACTGCAATTATTTGCAAGAGAAATTCTTCACCCTCCACCAAACCACTGTGTGGTAGAAAACAAAACTAGAAAGTAAAAAATGAATAATGCAGCACCATCACTGTCTACTAGCAACAGATTTTAACCGAGTGCACATAGAATAATAATTATTAAAAGTCGTGTTCATCAGCAGTCTTCACACTGTTGGCTCCTCTCCTCAAAGTCCTGTGAATGGTGTGTGTTTTCAGCTGCAAACTACTATGACTTTAAAAAAAAAATTAAAAGCAAGGGTCAAATGAGAGTCAATGAGTGATGTTACACACTGTAGTTATGACAGGAATCAGGAAAAACGTGTTTTCAGCCATCAGTCAGTCTTCAGTTGCAGTGAACAGAGTACAGCAGATATTCAGTGTGTAACACTGTCATACCTGTTAACAGTTAAAGAGACAAATACAAAGTAATGTTCATCTTTCTTCTTTGGGGGTTCAACTGAAAACTGATGAATAATCTTACATTTATGAATCAATTCATATTTTTATCAGAGTCCTTGCTGTGTTGATTTTGTGTCAGTAAAGGGGTTGTGAGCACAGCAGAGTGCAGAGGCACACAGGAGGGAAAGGGGGAGGAGTAACCGACACAGACCGCTTTGAGAGAATGCAGAAAATAGGAGGAAGAGAGAGGGCGGAGTCACAGTTTCTAAAGATCTACAGACTTTACTGTTGAGTCAGTTGTGTTTAGCTGCTCTACAGGAGTCCAAAATCTAAATGAAAGAGCTAAAAATGAGTAAAATATGTCCACTCCAATGTTACGTCATTCAACAAAACCAAGACAGTGTTTGCTACACTCCTGCAAGAGGACTTTCACTGCTTAGATGGAAGGACAGAGCTCCTCGTTTACTTCATGGTTTAAAGACCTTATGCATCACCTGACCTTAGCAAAAACTCGTGATGCAACCAAAGGTTGCAGCCTCGACTTTTATACCACCTGGCGACTGGTTCTGAATCAGGGGGACATGATGCACCTGATCAGACATTTTAAATGAATGGGCGTACCCCCAACCAACTTTTTTTTCTCCCCTTTTCCATAATTTTTTTTTTGATATCTTTTGCTCCAACCTCCTACCCCCTTTTTTCTTCTTCTCCTCTGTTGCTTAATTTTTAATTTTTGTTTGTTGTTTTTTGCATTTTCTTGTTTTACTGTGTGCTCATAAATCGTCTATCAGTTTTTGTAAAGGTGCAACAGGGCAGGGATACCTGTGGATGGGACTCAGTGAAATTACACCAAACCAGATTGTATTTGTATTTTGTTCATGCTGCAAAACTGATCAACTTTGAATAAAAAACAAATGGGAGTGTTTTGTGTGAGACTCTGACGCTCGTGAATAAATTGAATCCAAATGGAAACTGTAACTGTTTGCTTGGTCTTTAACACTCGCCTGCTTCTTAATGTTCACTGGGGCAGAGACACATACTGTGCTGTTTGAATGCAAACACACACACACACACATAAAAACACAGCTTGACCTGTCTTTTCCAGTTGGTCTTTGTTTGACGGAGAGGCCAGACTGACATGACACATAGACTGTGGTTGTAGGAAAGAAGCGCAGAGTCCTGATGGGAAACTGGAGGCACGTGCATCAAATTGAGACAAGAAACACCGATTGGGTCTGTGAGGATTTATTCTCTGTCTGGTCTTTTTCTTCTTTTATTCAGACTCTTATCTTCTTTTTCTCTTTTTCTTTCTTTCTTTTTCTAACTTTTTATTTGTATCGCACAGTTCCTACGTTTATCATTTCACTGATGTACACATTTTGTTCATTTGGTTCATCAGCACAGTTTCTGACATACATTTACATGCAGGGTAACCGTAGATAAATGCATGTAGGATTAATAAAATAAGGTTAAGTGAATAATTTACAAAAACAACACTTCTGATATTAAAACAGGAAAAGAAAAGAATATTTTGAAGGACAGAAAACAACACACAACAATCATTTGGTCTTGGGCTTGGCTAACATCCGTGCTATCCACTCAGCCATAAAACATCCATTTTCAGCTGATTTCTCCTTCATTCACTTCTCTCTGGATTACCTGTTCTCTCCTTTCTCTACACTCGTTTTCCCTCATGTGCTCCTACCTGCCGGCCAGGTTACCTCTTTCTTTATGTCAGCCCTTTAATTTCTCCCCTCATGTTGTTTTTCATTCATCTGCATGACTTTGTCTCTGTGACTCTCCCCCTTGTTGTCTCCCCTCCCTCCCTCAATTTCACCAGAGCTGCCTTCATTTCCCACCCGTCACTGGTGATCAGTCTCAGAATCCATCCAATCCACGGCTCACGCAGGAGCCGCCATGACCGTTTGGTAACGCAGCTGAGCGTGTGTGAGCCTCTTCGTGCACCAGAAGGAGGCCGTCCTGCTCCTGGTGCCTCTGAATCGAGCTTCTCTGCTCATCAGTCGGTGTGTGTGTTGGCAGGCGGCTGCTGGCGGTGCGCTCGCTGCCACTCACAGCTGGAGTTTGGTGCTCTGCGGCATTTTCATAACGTGGGGAGGATTCTCCCAGAGCCCCTTGCCATCTGTCTCAGGGACTCTGCTTTTCCCAGCTGAACCCTTCTCCTGTGCTTCCACCTTCACTGCCAATCTTTTCTTTTCACTTTCCAACCACCTAACAGGTGCTCTGCTTTTGATCAGTAATTACTGTGTTGTAAAAATCTCATCTCTCTTTCATTTTCAAGCCAAGGCAGAGCGCTACAGCTCCTTCTTCAAAACTAGGTTAGCAACAGTTTTGAGCTCAATCTTGCCTTTTTAGAGGAGCCATCCTAACCAAATCTTAGATGGTATCTCCAGAGCCAGGATAAAAAAGGTCTTCCTCACCAAATAAGTCAGTCTAACGTCCAAGAAACCAAACCAAAGGCTTCGGAAGGTTTTTAAGAGAAGTTCTTGGGACATTTTCAAAGTGTCTGAGTCGCAGAATCAGAAGCTTTGGTGACTATCCAAACCAAAAAATCAACAAGGATGTTCCCTTCACACAGTGATGAGCTAAAACAACTGAGAGTCTGAGCTTTTTAAACTTTTGTTTTGGTCTGACTTCACTTTATATTGACTAGTTGAATTTAAATTGTAGTGAACATTGCAAACAGAGCCATAATGTTGGTGGGTGCCGTCTGAACAGTAGCTCTTCTAAAAGGCAGCAGCCTCGCTCGTCATCCATCGACCAAAGTTCTCTGCAGCTTGAATCCAGTTCAGTACACCGCTGCTTGCACACCATGTTGTGATGGCTATATATACGGTGGCTACATATGGCGATATTTACTATATATATATAACTTCTGTGGCTTGGACACGAGTTCAGTCTCTTTCGCTTGTGATCCCTTTTTGTTCTTGGCTGTTTGGCGACTTGCCAGTCTGACTTTCCCATTAAAGATTTGTGGTGTGAAGAGTGAAGTGCTGGCCTGTTTTCCCTGTTGTGATTACGAAGAGGAGTTTCTGTCCCATTGAGGAAGATCTGCCTGTGAGTGAGTTAACTGAGTTCCTTCCCTGCATGAACTGTTTGTCTGTGCCCGTAGAACGTGCTCACCTGTTACGCTGTGTTCAGCCTCCGCTGCACGCCCCCGCCCCGCTCAGAGAAGAAAGAAGACTCTATTGACTGAGCAGTTTTTCTCTGCCTAACATTTACAATAAAAGTCGTTACAACCGTGTCCAACTCTTCATACAACTGTCCTTTTTTCTTCAGCTTTCATCCAGCCTGCCATCAATCATTCCTTTGTTTGCCATTTATGTTTGTCCAAAAAAAAAGCAAGACTCCCCCTCCCCCTTCTCTATGCTGTGGGTTTGGATCATGTTTCTGACAGGGGGGCCTTTCTTCAAATTGATCCCCATAACTAAGATTAGTCTGGAACTACAAAACCAACACCTGTTACTCAGAATCATTATTACTGTCACTATACGACGAACGACACAAGGAAACAGAGAGTGGAGGGTTAGTCCTGAGCCTGCGGCTGAGCTTGACATGCATGTTGTGATTGACGGTGGGAGGAAACCCACCACGAACAGAACATGCAGACTCCACACAGAAAGTCCCTACCCAGGCCGGGTATCGAACCCAGAACCTTCCTGCTGTGAGGGAACAGTGCTAACCACTGAGAGCCTTCTCCCTGGATGAACGCACTGTTCCAAATATGCAGAGACACACACATTGCTGCGCGATGTGTGTGTTTCCTAAGATTTCCTGCAGCACATAAAGACATTTAGTGACAAACTAAGCGATTGATTCACTCTCTTGGCATTTTGGTAACAAGTTATTACGTAAGATGAAGCAGCCAGTTGATCTTATTGTTTGAACTGAGCTGAAATATCTGCATTCTGTCTTTTTTTCTTCATTCTGAACTGAAACCTACCTTCCTCTCATCACCTCGCTCTTCCTGCCGCCGCCTCCATCATTTTATTCTTCCTGAGCCCGTCTTCTGCTCCGCTGTCCTTTACAAGGCCTGTCGATGTCATGTGATGGACAGGTGAGATGAGAGAGAGCGTCCCTCTGACAGCTGTAACACTCTGCTCCCGCTGACCCGCTGCTCCACTAGCAAACTCAGTCCTGTCTATGGACAGCAGAGGTCATAAATCTGCCACTGGAGGGACACGAACACAGAGGGAGAGGACGCAGGAACCGTCTCAGACAAGATGAGTTCTCTGTGCAAATGAATATGCAACGTGTGCACTCACAGTGTTTATTAAAGGTTCTTCAAGGTGCTGTGTGAAAAACTGCATTTGGCTAAATGAATATCCGAAGCTCGTTAGCAGGTTCAGTGTGTGATGTTATAACACTCGCCGAACACACAAAGGTGTGCTGCTCCGGACACGCTCTGCATCTATCAGCCTTTGCCTTTTTTCAGTCATGTTTGTTTGTTTGTTTGTTTCCAGTGGCATCCTGCTCACTAATGAACAACAAAACAAAAGGACAAACTAAACTGAAAGAGATAATAAAAATCAAGATGCCTGTTTAAGCTCTAAAACATTTCCAGCACTTATTCTACAAATTTGATTAGCACCAAACAATTAATCTGGCACATCAAATGACACATAAAGGAAACAAAGAACCAATTTCAAGTATTTAATCACGTCCTGATCACAAGAAATTGGTTTGTTGTCTTGAACAAAGAGGTAATTAAATTGTGATCTCACCATGAAAGCCAAGTGGTGTTGTGCTGACTCTTGGTTTCCGAAGCCCACGTTCGGTTATCGGACTCTTAACGGTGATCCTGAATCCATCAGTGTGACGTTTATCTCCACACCTTCTGCTGATAGGATGGACTCGTCTGCTGAGGCTCAGTCACACTGTTTGTGCGGCCTGTGTACTAAAACTGGATTTATTTTGTGCACACACAGTTAGCAGACCCTGAGAAGATATCGGCTGAATGACAGAGCTAATATCCAAGGTCCCAACCTTTCACACTGCTGGAGAAACCATGATAATTGGCTCCACTGGACTTTGTGTCCGTCTATGTTTTTTGGTCTTTCATTTTTTTTCTATATGTTTTAGCACTAATTTGTCTGTTGTATTTGTATTATTGTATTTGTCAATCTTCCCTGCTAAAGAGGTTTACAAGATGAAAGACAAAAAAAGGTTCAACAAGAAATCCAAATATCTGAGAAAGTCGAAGCACAGAGCTGTTCTGAGTGTTAGACGTAGAGACCTACAGTATGTTGTTGCACATACGGCTCCCCGCTCATTCCTGGGACTCTTAATTGTGTTAAGACTGACTAATCATATCAAATGCATACACGAATCGGATTGTCATTAAAGTGTTTCAACTAAAGTGACTGTAATTAGATCAGTTAGAATACGGCAGTCAGCCTGAAATACGCTGAGATAAACCCAAAGTATGTTCTCTGCCCCTCACCAAACTGCAGATGAGACCACGTCAGCGACCAGCTCAAGAAAGGAAGCGCAACCTTAGCAGCCAATTCGATTCTTGTCAGTGCCATTTATGTCAGAGCTTCTGTAAAGTCTGACTCCATGTTTACCCAGAGAAGGAGGACACGTTGTTGTTACTACATCTCAGTGTGGAGTTTTCAGAATCTCTCGTTTCCATCCAAACCAAACATGTTACTGTAGACTGAAGATATATAATATGACGTTTTTTAACTATCTTATACGTTTATATTTGCAAGAATCTCTTATTAAAATAGGTAAAACACATTAAGAAGACATATATTTGATACAGTGCAGTTGGCTTATGGATTTTAAAGGCTGAGGACCCCTGGTTGTAAAAACAGTATAAGGTGCAAATATTCTGAATTAGAGGCTGTTTAATGGAGCTGGTGAGGAACAAAACTAAGCTGAAGAGTGAAGAGCCAACTGGTCTCAGAAACAATCCAGATCAATGTGAAGGCCACTTCATGTCGCTTTGTAAACACAGACTTCTATTTTCTGACGACGGTTGGAGGTAATGTCAGGTTTGATCTTTTTCAGCCTGCTGTGGGATTCATCTGCCCCCTAGTGGCCAAAAAGGAATTATTATTTTAGCTTTAAAACTATGAGATGAGCTCTAAAGACATAGAATTGATGTACTTCACTTAGAATACTACAGTTTGTCACAAGCAGTTTTGGCCTGTAAAATTAAACAAGTTTGCAGTATGTAGTTTCGTACTTCTAACATGTTACTGACCTGTCAACAAAATCATCGATAAGACTTTTGAATGGTTGATCTATCGATCTTCTCTTTTACCCCGATAATATTCATCACGCCTTTTATTTTTCATTGGTACGTGTGTGTAGACTGCTGGTGCTGTTGGTGTTGTTGTTTATGTTGTTTTGTTGTTTATGTACTTTACACACAACAATGCTTTGACACAAATGAAGCTCCTAACGGATAAATAAAGTTACGTGAATTTGAATTAAATGTGGCCTTAGCAAACCCAGATAAAACTAATGTAAAACTAGAAGAAGAAAAAACTAAAACTAAACCTTTTTGAAAAACTCTAACCAAAACTCGGAGCCCCGTCTGTAAACTCATTAAAAATACAATGCCATGAAATCTCAACTTCAACACTAATCTGAAATAAAAACTAAGTGAAAATTCTAAATTATTATAACTCTGCCGGCATCATGTACTTCTGACAACCTGAAATCTGAACCTTTACTTCTGATGCCCTTTTAACTTTGGGCGGCTGAGGTTCAGCGGGTAGAGCGGGGCATCTACCAATCAGAAGGTCGGTGGTTCGATGCCTGGTCTACGTGTCGAAGTGTCCTTGGGCAAGATACTGACGTCCAACCTGCTCCTGATGGCTGTGCCACTGGTGTGTGTGTGAGTTCCTGTTGAGCAGGTTGGCTCTTTGTAGAGAAGTCACCTGCCCTCAGCGTGTCCATGTCTGCGTGAAGCTGACGTGTGCTGTACGGCGCTTTGAGCGGCTGAAGCGCGCTGGATAAATACAGTCCCTGTTAACTTCAGCACTGACCCCGCCGAGGCTGACAGCTGCACCGGCGAGGTCTGACAGCGAAACAAGCGCCAATTCACAACAGCCGCGACCAGCAGTCTACCACAAACCAGTTATGGAAGGGGCGGGGCTAAAACGTGGGGGCGGGGCAAGTCATGGCCAATAAAAGTGTGTGTGTGTGTGTGTGTCATCACGTTTCCCTCATGATGAACTGTAACATCATTGACGGTGTCTTAACTTTTAATCCCGTTTCATCTTCTGGTCAAATTTTTGGTATCCGACCCTTTGATCCACTCGGACTTCCTGTCAGTCACAGCTGTGATCCGTCAGGATGTCGGTGCTGATGTCACAGAGTCACTCTGCGTGGTTCTTGTTTCATTAAAGCTGATTTTTGTTTGTCTTTGTTTTTTTGTCCTCCTTGTGACACTGACTGGACACAGCGATGCTTGTGGGAAGCACTGGATGAAAACACATCCCTCCAATGTTCGACACATCATACATGACGCAAAACAAGTTTTTAATGAATTAAGCATCTTTCCAACTGCTGTTTATCATCAAACTGTCAATGTATGAAAGCAGAAACACGTTGAAAGTATGAATGTACAAACAGTGAATTCTGAAAGCATTGCAGCAATGTGATGAAAGTTTCATGATGAACTTTGGGCTCTCATCCAAACACTGGTGTTATTCACTTCCCATGATGAGCGTCAGTCTTCTCCTGAAGACACGTCAGGGCCACGACGCATTCCTGCACATTCTCAACCGCCATCCGCTTCACGAGAGGTCGACCCCGGACGCATCCAGCAGCTGCTCTGCATTCACAGTATCAACACTGACGGCAAACAAGCAGCGCCGTGTCATCTCACACACGGCCTCCGCCTTCTACTCCTACACTCACATCTGAACAAGTCCGTTTCATTTTATTTGATTTCTGTTCTCGTTCTGATCCTGTTTTTTTTGTTTTGTTCTGTTTTATTTTTCCCAACACCACAAGATTTGCCTGCAAATGTGAGCTAGTTTTTTTTTTGTTTTGTTTTTTTTTGAAGATATATTTTTTGCTCTTTTGTGCCTTTATATACAGGACAGCTGAAGAGTGGACAGGAAACAGGGCAGAGAGGGGGATGACATGCAGCAAAGGACATGCATGAGGGGTGTCAACATGAATATTCATATCTCCCAAAATTATGATATTGGCAGAGGAAGTACAGAGAGTTGTGAAGAGGTCGGATATTTTTGGGATGAAAGCAGAGTTTGATGTTGGGGGGTGGGGGGGGGTGGTAGATGAGGAGGACAGTAATGGAAAAAGGGGGTTTAAATTTGAATGCGAGACATTCACAGGAGGATATTGCAAGTAGTGTGATGCTGCAGGCTCTGTTAGAATAAATATAAAAACTGTCCTAGACAATTATCATTCGAAAAAAAAACAACAACCAACTTCACAGAAGACTACACAAAACTCCCAAGACACCAAAGCGCCTTGGTTTACTCAAAACAGATCACTTCTCCCTGTTTTCACAACAAGATCGAGATGGCTAACATTAGCCAAGTGGCTAAAACGCTACCGCTAATAGACCATGACTACAACCTGGCAGCCCTGCAGGAAGCTTGTGATGAAGAGGAACTCTAAGAAATAGAGGCAATGAAAGTGGAAAACACAAAGATACCTCATGACCACACACCACTACCCAGCCCAAATTCCAAAAAGCAAAAACAAAAGACCCAAGACAAGAACAACCAGAAAGAGAATGGAAGCCAACACAAAAGTAGTGAGAGAAAACAAGAAACAAGAAATCAACAAAAGGAAAGATGAAATGATGGCGTTGACAAAAAAAAAACGCGTCATTGAAACAGATGTGTCTGGAGCAAGCCAGATAAAAGAGAAGGTGGGATCTAAGACTGATGGGTCTTCCCTAAAAAGACCAAGAAAACACAAGAGAGACTGTAATCGGCATCCTCACACGAGTAATCCCGCTGTCGGTGGAGAAACTCCGTGGTCCAGTGGACACAGTACACCGCTTGGAGAAGAAGAATGATGCAGCTACCAACAAGATGCCCAGACCGGTAATCATCCAGTTTGCCTTGTGAACCATTCGTGATGAGATATGGAAAAGACTGAGAGATGCAAGAGTCTGCAAGGAGATGAACATTCAGTTCAAAGAAGACTTCTCAAAGGAAGATTGCAAGGCCCGTGCCAAGCTGTGGCCCAAAATGCAGGAAGCCAGACTAAATGGGAAAAAAGCCTCCTTAAGAGAAGGATATGCACTTATCGATGGACGCAGAGTTGACCCCTAACTGCAGCTCAGTAAACAAATTTCTCAGGCATAATGGTTAAACAGCCTGTAGATGCTTCAACAAGTAAGAATTTCAATAACATGGTAAGATTTTTTTTATGCTTTAAAAAAAAAGTACAGGTAATTTGTTAAACAGACTGTTGATATGGATTTTACCAAGTGAAAGTTTAACTGATCCAACTGTTCAAAGAGGTTTAAAGACTTTAAATTTCATTGTTGGTTAAGTTTTTTGACAAATTGACATGATTACAGGACAATATGTTCATTCCTGCAAGGAAAAAACAAACAAGAAACCAAAACTAAGTTAAAGCATTTTTTGAGACAATCATAAATTCTTTTATATCCTTAAATGTTAGGGGGTTGAAAAACAATACTAAGCGTAAAGTCTTTTTTTGTTTTGTTTTGTAAGGACCAAAAATCCCACTGTGTTTTTCTACAGGAGACTCATTCTGTTATGACTGATGAAAAATTTTAGAAAATTCAATGGGGAGATCATGCCTTTTTTGCACATGGAACATCACACTCAGCAGGAGTGATGATATTATTCAACAGATTTCCAGGTGATATAATCAATCATAAAAAGGATACTGAAGGTCACTGGATAATGGTGATAGTGGAGATAAATGACAAACGATATATTCTAATATGCGTTTAACGGTACAACAACAAAGCAACTAATGTGAACTTCTACGCAAAATTAAGTCAACTAATAAGTGAATGGAAAACAACATATACTTCAGATAAAGTGATAATAGGAGGAGATCATAATATAGCCCCAGACTCATGGTCAGACAGAATACCCCACAGGAATCTTCAACCGATATATAATGATGCTATACTAAACTTATGTACAACTACAGATTTAATTGACTGTTGGAGAACTTTAAATCCAACATCCACTCAGTATACTTGGTATAACTCTGCAGGAAACGGCCAAAGTTTACGACTAGACTACTGATTGATTTCATGTGAACTATGCAACTATATTTCAGACTGTAGAATCTCAGCCTCACGGCTCGCAGACCATTGCATGATCAGTCTGAATGTATTAACAACTCAGCAACACCAGAACTCTCCAAATATTTGGAAATTTAATAATGACTTGCTAAAAAATGATGGATTTTGTGAACAGGTGAAATCTCTTATTTTAGAGGTTGAAAAGTTAAACATGAGTGATACTAGTAAATGGGAATGGTTTAAGTTCAAGGCCAAACAAATAGCACCTGACACAGGTATAAAAAAATGTCACATTTAGGAAAACAAAAACAGAAAGACCTAACTGACAAAATAGATTCATTAACAAACAATACACAATTATCTTTTGATAATATTACTGAATTAAAGCTACTACAGTCCCAGCTAGATGACATGTACACATCAAAGGCAAATGGAGCCTATATTCAATCAAGAGCTAGATGGATCGAAAAAAGGCTGAAAAAAGTTCATCATATTTTTCTGGACTTGAAAAACAAAGACAGACTAAAAGAAAAATAAATAAGCTTATGATAAATGAGACTATAATTGAAAACCAGAAACAAGTCCAGGATGAAATTTGTCTCTTTTACTGTAACCTAT
>JAQLOL010000009.1:13818-35448 GCA_029783665.1 Naso thynnoides
TTTTATTTTTTTTAATTAATTAATTAATTAATTAATTAATTAATTAATTAATTAATTTCTTACTTACAACCTTAATGTCTTTCTGTTGTGTCACACGGTCCTTTCTTTATCCTTTTACTTCAGTCTCCTTTCCTTCGTGGAGTTTCCTCTTTCCCCCATAGCAACGCTGTCCTCCGACAGGGCCCGGTCCCCTACACTCCATAGCAGCTAGCTCGTACCGCCGCTCAGGTAGCCACAGCGTTGCGTCGTATGCGCTCGGATTAAACTCACCAACTCGGACTTTCCGCCGAAAAACAAGAAACATGAAGCCGTACCTCGTCGCCGGTTTTGTTATGTACTGTGTTAACTTTACTATAACTATGAATGAGGACAAGAGACCAAGAAGCGGTGCACGTTTTCTTATATTTGCTCTTCAACTCAGGACAGCGAGAGAAAAATCAATGTCACTTCCTACACATAACACAGGAGGGTGCAACAGGATCCCTGAAGGGACAAAAGGGCCGTCAATACACAACAGTAACTGTAAAAGTCTTTTTTTATGCTGTTGAGCCTTCAGCAGGAAAGCTTTAAATACAGGCCAGGAATTGATTCTGTTTACGGCAATTTACACACCAGGAGCGTCACGAATGAACAACATGAAAAAGTGAGCTGCTGGCAATTTATTCTGCATTAGAACTATTCAGATCAGCAGCAACATGAATATGTGAGAGAAACACAAAAATATGAATTTACAAAAGAGTTTTAACAGCTCACTCTGAAGAGAGAAAAATGGACTCATCCTCCTAATCCAGCCTCAACGTAAAACTCAGCTCGCTATTCATGGCTGAGTCTTAGGTCCACACCTGCACTCAGTGGTAGAAAGATTCTTACTAAAGACTCCTATTCTTCCCTACATGAAAAAAAATCACCAATAAATAGTACTTGTTGGGTCACCAAGGTTGTCATCTGTCTTGTTGGAACATTTCTTTCACTTAAAATTGTGAAGTTTTCAATAATGAGGGTTTTTTGGTCCACCAGATGCCTTTATTCACAGTGTGAAAGCTTGGAAAAATGCACCTTGATGCGAAATTTAAAAGGGTTGCTTGTTTGCAGTGTGATATTTACTTTCTGTGTGAAAATACTCTTGACCATTCAGCAGTTTGAAAAATATTACTGACTTGCTAAATAAACGCATCTGGTGTGTAAAGGCCCGTATTTTGGACTTCATTGTACTTTTTAGAAAAATAAATAAATTGAAAAATGGGTCTATAGTTTAGTGAAAACTGATACTGAAGAGCCAGTAGCGTGCACACAGTTAGCAAAAATAAATAAATAAATACAAATAAAAAATACTGCTTGTTAAGGTAAGATGATCCTGTGTTATTCCTAAAATGAGAACATTTCAGTGTCACTGCAGCAAAGTGGATAACAGAAAATGGAATCAGTTCAGCACCCCCCACCAGTACACCTCCTTTGCTGTCCCCTTAAATATGTGTACCAAAATATGTCTGATGACTGTTGCATGAGGGCCTTAGAGTGTTAAGATATACTTTCCGTTTAATGTCCATGTTCAGAGGAGTATTGGACCTTTGTGTGTGATACATAGCACCAAACAGACTGAACACACAGTAGGTGAGGACAGGTTTTAAGTAGACTTTATGTAGGCCTGCGTGATTCCTCCATTAGCCACAACAATAATACATACCTATATATTTAATAATACCACATTACTGGAAATAAACATAGTACAACTTTGATGCCTGTTGTTGATAATGGATAGTATTTTTCACTGAACTTGCTCAATAAAAGAGGAGGCAAACTTTTAGAAACATTTTAGAACAGTAGTGCCATTTGACAGCCTTTTGTGTGTCGGGGAGCCCTCCGCCTCATAATGTTCATATTAACAAAAACAAAAAGAAACAGAAACAAAACAAAAACCATTATTTATAATGTCTGTGGGGGTTTTTTTCAGTGGAACCTGTTTACATTGCAACCTGTTCCAGAGAAGTTGTTTTAATGCCAGTTTCCTTTCTCAGTTCTAACTTCCTTTTCAGTGGCCCTTTTTTTTCTTTTTGTCAAAGTTTAAAGTCACTGTCCTGGCTCTATGGATTGTGTTCTGCCTTTCTCATCATCTCTGGCTCATTTCATGTCTTGTTTTTCCTGTGAACAGATGAAACAATATGAGCTTATTCTAACTGAAATAAAAAACACACATTTAAATATTTTACTGATTATTTTACAAGTATCTCGTAATTCTGGTCCATAATGTAAAAAGTTAAAGCAGGAGTGTTGCAGCCAGGACATCCTGTGGTAATTCACAAAGGAAAAATTTGTTTTTTTGCACATTAAGTCTTGTAATGAGGGTATTTAGGATCATATACAATGTACTAAAGCATTATTTTGACAAACAGTGCAGTCCTGAAAGCTAAAGCTCATTACTGGAGTCAGCTGATAACATGTAAGGTGGAGAAGCATTTCAAGTGCTTTGAGAGTCTGTCAAAAAATCTGTTGTTTTATAAGACAAGAATTTCACTGAATGGTTAGTCTCACGTACAGACACTAAAATACAAAGTTAAACAACTGCTTAAAACCTGGAAACGGCCCTTTCAGATGCGTCAGGAAACAATCAAACAGCTGGGTTGTTGGCTGTTGAGTAACTTTGTCTCCTAGTGTCAGTACATTGGTGGACACCACTAAACATTCAGTGAGTTTCTCAGATTGTTAAAGCACTTAAAATGGCCCTTGGCCTCCATTGTTGTTGACCGTTTTCAGCTAGCAGTGACGTCAGCGATGAGCTCCAGCTCTCAGGACTGCACCGTTGCTCATAATGATACTGCTGAACATTGTATATGATCGTAACTATCCTTAAGGCTTACAATAAAAACTTCTCCACTAAGTATTTATGGAATGTGGTGCATTAATGACTTGAAGACCAGACAGCTTACGGTTCCATTTCTGTATTCAAATGAAGAGTATTAATATACAATTTTAACTACAATATAGCTGCGAGCAGCAGTGAGGGGGCCAAGCAGTCAAAGACCCATAGAGATAATGACTCTTGACTACTCTGCAAACAGCCGATCGGTGGGTTGTAGATGCTGCCGTAGACTTCCATTTCAGAATAAGAGCACATTTTGAAGCATTGTTTGAAATTTACCGTCGTATGTGTGTATATGATTGCAACAACTGTGTGTGGAGATAAAAGACCTAGGACAGGTCTACAATTTCACCACTAGATGGCGCCAAAATACAGGCTGTTTATTTCAGGCATTTTTCATAAAAGTGTAATTTGCAGAAAAAACTGAAGTTGGTCTTGATAGGTCCTTATCAGAAACTTCAGAATGAGGAGATGCAGGCTACATATGGACAAAATTTCTTGACTCTTGGTCAAATGGGACATACATTATGCCTGTTCAAAGTTTGCATCTTCAACTGTTTTCTACAGCGCCCCCTATGGGCGGTCCATGTCAAACATGTCAGACCCTCTAAAGCCTGGCATACACTGTACGAGTCTTTGGAATGTTGTTGTAACTCCAGCTCATACTGTATGAGTAAATTGTCTGTAATGTGATGCCAAAGGTCACCTTTCACTGTTTTTAACTTGATAGCCAACATTAGCTATGCTGTGATTACAGTAGCACCGTTTTATTTTTTCCTTGTTGTGTGCGTGTTGCCATGGCATTCAAACGCTCTATTTGCCACTTCGGGCAGGTGCAGTGAGAACGAAAGGCTCTGATCTCGGCAAATCAGCTCGTGGCTCTGCTTCAACTGTGTGAGAGACTAGTGACAGCCAACCAAAATTTCTGACATGTCAGAAATCCATCCAATCATCAGATCGAGTGTCGGTAGCAGCATATCGGCCCTCAGTCCCCTCTGTACACTGCACGATAAATGATGCATGGTGACGCTTGAAGTCGGCCCGACATCAAATGAGTCGTGAGTCTCAAAATCTGGTCAACAACAGGCTGAGATCGTACAGTGCATGCTAGGCTCAAGAGTGTGCCAAATTTCACTACTTGTGATCTTACAGTTCTATGGGCTGCTCCGTCTCAATTTAAATGTTAATTTGTAAATATTAGTTGTAGTCTCCATAGAACACTTGCTGCCCCCAAAGAAGCAATTAAACAAATAACAAAAAGAAATGCTGACATCCAAATCTTTATTTGCCATAACAAAAATAATTTTTGTTAAAAGAAAAAGAACTTACAGAGAAAGGTTAGTCCACATAAAACATGATTAAAGAAAAATAAATGCAGTTGATTACCTGTTGCTAAAAGCACATAGACATCTCTGAAAGACCATAGTTTTGCATCACACAGCTGAAAAAAAAACAAAAAAAGAGGGGGCTCCAAGTAACAAATGATACAACAAAATAAACACTTAAACTGACACAATGTATAGTTCTGACTAAATAATATCACATCATTCAAAACAATATGATTGGGGACAATGGCTACATGATGGCTTGAAAAAATGTCCTCTACGCGGTTGTAATGCTGAAATTCACAAAGTTAGTTAAAAGTGTAACACGAGAGGATTACATACTAGATGTACATTTACACCCACAGATCTCTGTGAAAACCTGTACATGTAAAATGTGTTAGAAAAGAACATGTAAATATTAAGTCCTGAGTTTTGCTGGTACAGCAATAATTTGGTTATAAATCAAAGTAAACATTTTCTAAAGAGTCTAAATCTGTTTAAGCATTAAAAAAAGACCAATTCATTTTTTTTTCATTACTCAAGTAGACGTTGCATATTTCTGATTAAAAAAATGAGAGTATACAAATTTTAGGATGCAATGCAAAAATCATATATCAAACAAAAAGGGACTGAAAATATTATCCTCAGTCACTACAGAACACAATACAAACAAGACTTTCACATTTTTATGAAATATAAGAAGATAATTACAGTATAAAAATATTAATTCCGCATTTGTAAGAATTCATGTTAAAATGTTGATTATGGCTTTTTAGGAAAACAGTCAAAAGAAATCCAATGTTGCCCCATTAGATTTTGTATTTGCATATGTGTGTTTGGAAAAATATAAGCCAATTTTATTAGCTGGATGCACTTCATTCTGCTGCGTCCCATGCATTAAATGTCACGGACTCCCACTGTCGTGAGAAAGCTGGGTGTTTTGACACATGCTCTTGTTAGTCTGAACATGGCCTTGTTGCTGTGAGGATTAAACACAGTGATGCTGACACAGCATTTACATTAGTTTCTTCTGCACATAAAAATTCAAATGCTTGAGCCACTTCTAAGCTCTTTTAAAGCCACAATGTAACAACAGACAATCGTGGTGAAAATTGGTTCAGTGCTCCGAGTTGAAGGCAAAAATTTTATAATTGTAGACATAACAGTTTTAAGGTAGGACCCTGTGACTTTCTACAAGTTGCCACTGTGACACTAAGCACACAGGATGATGATATCCATTATCCAGAGCAACTTAGGCCTGTCGTTCATGGTTGGCTAAAGACAAGACCATGCTAAACACACCAACACATCGTGAAGGGAGCAGCACAATTAGAGAAAGAGTCGTTGATTACTCACAGATCTGACATGAAATCTACAGTATCTTACCTTTGCATGAGTCAACGTCAGCCACTATAAGCTACTTGACCTGACGGCCCCTTAAGGCAGAGCAACAAAAGTCCTGAGTATGTCGAAAACAGAGAGGGGGTGTTGCTGTTTGTCAGCTGACATTTTGAGAGAAAAACAATGTGTCATTTCTCCTTTCAAGAGTCAAATGGTCTCGCTTTACATGAAGATGCAGTTTGTTCGGTAACCCTGCATATTACACAGGGTCTTGCGTTGAATCATCACGTATGTTTAGGGGTTGTTTTGCATTTATGTGGCCGTAGGTTAGCACACTGCATTTTTGCGTCACTGTCAATCATAGTATTCAGAAATTCTACCCCTTGCTGTGAGCTTTGATTTGCGAGCTGGTGTTACCTCGGTACTTTTTCTCTTGCTGAGACGTCTCTTTTGACCCGATTGTGGGCTCTTTTCTACATCAGACAAAGACTCTTCAGATTTTTTACATTTAGAACTCTGGCATCTGGATTTAGACTGGGGTGTGATTATTAGTGAAGGAATTGACCTCCCTCTTAAAACCCTCTTTCCAATCACAATAGGCTCCACCTCTTCCTCTGACATATCCTGCTCATCTTCATTCTCTTGACTTAAACCTGCTGCCTCCGACTCCTCAATTGTATCTAACACTAAATTTATGGCATCCTCCTTCTCACTGTCACTCTCAACAGCTCCCATTTCCTCTACGGTTTCTTCTGTGCTGCCTTCCTCTAACTTTGGTTCATTACTAGAATATTCAGCTTCCTTGTTGTCTTTGTCCTCACTAGTGATTGCTTCAGTCTCAGTTTCTTCATCTTCATCTTTTTCCTCCCTATCAATTTCCACTCTTGGTCTTTTTTGTGTACATGTTATGCCTGGAAGCTGGATTTCCTCTGTCTTGTCCCCTTCTTCTCCAACAGTTTTCCTCTTCCTGAGATTTCTGCATTCATCTTCTGAGGAGTCCAGAGTTTCATCGTCTTTACTCGCGGTGTACTCTTTTTCTGGTGAATTCAATTCTTCTTTTTCTGGTTCCTTAACAGCCGACTCCAACACTTTGTCATCTATCAAGTCAGCTATTGGCTCAGACTGGTCCTCTGCATGATCTTCAGCTGAGGACCTTGCCCTCTGTGCAGGAGGAGATGTTTCATCAGTTTCTACTTGTTCCTCAGCAGTCATCTGTCTGTTTTCAGCTGAATCATCAGTCAGTTGATTTTCTCCTTGCGCTTCCTTATCCTCAGAGTTTTCCACCTCTTGCTGAGTCTCCATTGCTCCTTGGTCTTTGTGTCTTCTGGATCTTCGTAAGGGTGTGGCGATTGAAGTTTTTGATTTGCTCCACAGTGCTCTCGTTTCAGCTGGAACTTCTTCCTCTGTCACTACAGATTCAGCTGGAACCAGTGCCTCTTCTGCAGGAACGGCACTGTCAGACCCCTCTTCTGTAGCAAAAGTAGGATCTTCTATTATGTCTATAGTACGGTTTTCTGTGTCTGTGGTTTTCTCTTCCTCAGGGAAGTTTGTCTCTTCTGTTTTGGCCATGTCAGTGCCTGTCTCATTCACAGCCGCCATGCTTTTGTCCTCCTTTTCAAGCACTTCTTCCATCGAGGAACCCTTCATTTGTTCTGTATCTCCAACAGCAGATTCTCCCCCTGTCTCACTCTCAACTTCTCCCTCTTCCACATCTATATCTTTATTCATCCCCATTTTAATACTTTCCAATTCTTTTCCCTTTTCCCCTTTCCCCTCTAATGATTCCTGCCCTGTCTCTTTTTCCTCTACCTCAGTTTCTTCAGCGGCAGCAGTGTTATCTTCTTCCTGACTCTGTGTACGCGCTCTTTTGGATTTATGCCTTGGAGTGGCAACAGCAGACCTTCTTCCCTTCCTCAGAACTCTTATTTCTACTACCGGTTCTTCTTCTTTTGTGCTTTGTGCTCCGGTTGCCTCTTCCTCTGGCTCATTTCTTTGCGTGGTTTTGCTTCTTGCTGTGGCTGTTACTCTTTTCTTTCCACTTCTCAGAACTCTGGTTTCAAAAACTGGTTCTTCTTCCTCATCAGAACCACTGATTTCCTTATCATCCTTTGCTGTAATTAATGTCTCTTCAGATATGAAGGTTGATGGTTCCCCCTCCGATGTAGCTTGTGTTGTGACGGCCTCCTCAGCAACATCATCAACACTTTGTTCAGCTGGAGTCTCTGGATCCTCATCTGCAATTGTCTCTGTACTTGTGGCCTGTTCCTCCTCTGGACTATTTTGCAGTATGTCAGCTTTCTCTGCCACAGTCTCCTCTTTCTCTGAGTCCATTTCTGGTTGTGTGTTTTTTGTTTGTTGAGTTTCATCCTTTTCTTCAAGTCTCTCCTCATCAGCTGTCTGTTGTTCTTCTTCAGGTTTCTCCTCCTCTTCCTCTGCCTCCTTCTCAACTGCTGTAGATTCTCTCTCTTCTTCTTCTTTCTCCTGAAGTTGTTTGCGTTTTCTCTTTGGTGTCCCTTTTGGTGTGACAGGGACAGACTTCCTTCCTCTGCTCAGAACTCTTGCACTGACTTCAACTTCTTGTTCTTCCATTTCTGAGGTATTCTCTGTTTCACCTTCACTATTCTTCTGTCTGCTTCTTGCTGATCTGCGCCTTGGTGTACTTTTGTCGGCTTGCTTTCTACTTCTCAGTGTTCTGGTTTCGGTGACAGAAGGTTCCTTCTCTTCATCATCAACATTGTTAACCTCATCCTCATTGGCTGTACCTTCAGCTTCCTCCTTCTCTGCATCTTGTATTCTGACTGCATCCTGCACTTTCTCATCAAAATATCTCTCTTCCATTTCCACCTTCCCCGGCTCAGTACTTTCTATCTCAACAGGGGAACCAGGCATACTCTCTTCTGCCATTGTTTCTTCCTCGTTCATTGTTTCTACCCTCTCCTCCTCTTCTACCTCAGTAGCAGCCTTTTCTGCAGGACCACCCTCCTCCACAGTAGATGTTTCTTGCTGTACTTCATGATGGGTATTTCTCAGGTCTACTAAAACCACAGTCACTCTTTGAAGCTCAGAAGGCTGAGGTACCTGTTCCTCATTCTGTTGGTCCTCTGCTGTAGCTGTTGCCTCTTCTTCACTGGGTGGAAGTACAGATGTGTCAGTGTTGGCTTTGGCCAGAAGTGTGTTAGGGTCTTCTTCTTGTGCTAAATCATGTGCAGCAGCTGTAACACCAGCTGTGTTTTCCTCCTGTTCAGTTATTGTCATAATTCCTTCTTCTGATAATTCCTTCTCCATTTCTGCACCATCAGGTTCTTCTTTCTCCACTTCTGTCTTACCCTCCTCTGGGTCTTTTATCACGTCCTTGTCCGTTGGCAGCTTTATTGGCGAACCTAGCAATGCTTCTTCATCTCTCTCCTCATCTTTCTCAGCAGATTCCTTTGGTCTTTCATCATCTTTTACACTCATGGATTTCTCAGCTCCCTCTTCTTCTTCTTCTTCTTCTTCTTCTTCTTCCTGGATTTGTTTACGGCTTCTTCTGTATTTGCCTCTAGGTGTGGCAGAGACAGATTTACATCCCTGTCTCAGTGTTCTCATTATAACTGCTGGCTCTTCTTCTGTGACGTTGTCTGCTTCCTGTTCATCCTCTTGCTTTCTGTCTTTTGTAGTTTTGTGTCTTGGTTTAGCTGTGACGCTTTTTGTTCCACTTCTCAGAGTTCTGGTTGTAACTGGTTCTTCTTCCTCTGAGCTCATTGCCTCATTTACCTCAGCTGGTGAAAGATTATCTTCAGCATCATCTAATAATGGAACGTCTGCCTCTATATCTTGCTCCTGCTGTGAATAATTTTCTTCAGCTGTCTTGTCTTTTGTTTCAATAGATGGGGCTTCCTCTGCTTCGCTTTTTTCTCCATCCACACTTACAAACTCCCCCTTTTTTTTGTCAGAATTGTCTTTTTCAAGCTCTTCCTTTTCGACAGTTTCTGCCTCTGGAGCTGCAGCTACAGACATTTCTTCTCCCTCCTTCTCTTCCAACACCAGCATCTCTGCAGCTCTCATCTCCATTTGTTCCTTTTCTGCAGCTGCACAGGATTCATCGACTGGTGTTTCTGCTGCCTCCTTCACAGCTGGATGATGGCAACTTGTTTTTAGGTCCACTAAGATGACAGTAGCTTTCTGAAGTTTGGGGACTTCAGAGACAATGTCCTCTGCCTGAGGCTCTTTGGCTACTGCCTCATCTGGAACCTCAGTAGGTATCACTTTGTCTTCACTCTGTATCTCTCCTTCAGTCTCATCATCTTCTTGGACTTCCTTGCACTCCTCCATGTTTATCTCAGCCCCAGGTATAATGCCCTCTGCTGCTTTTTCTGCCCCTGGAACTGTACATTCTTTCATAACAATTACTTCCTTGGTTAGTATATTTTCTTCTGTTCTGTCAACAGTCTCCTCTTGTTCCACCTCTTGGTTTGCCTCCGACTGTCTATCCATCGCTTTCTCTTCACTAGCACAACTTTGTTCTCCAAGGTCAGCTTCATCTGTGTGTGCTTCTTCTTGTTTCTGATGTCTTTGGCCTTGATCTGTGGGCTTGGCTTTAGAAGTGACTTTACGTCTGCCTCGAAAAGCTCTCCTCTGTAGCACAGGGGGGTCCTCTGTCTCCTCATCAGACACTTCTTTATTTTTCTCTATTACTGATGTTTCTACCTCATTATACTTTTGTTGTTTTTCACATTCTTTTCCCTTTTCCTCCCCACGCTCTTTAGAAAGAGTAGTCTCTGCTGTATCTGGACACTGTGTAGTATTCCCCTGTAGTACAATGCCATCCACCCCAAGCTCGTCTTTTTTTTCTGTCTCCCTTTCATTTGTTACTCTTAATTCCTCCACAGTAATCACATCCTCTTTTATGGAGGTAACTTCTTCAGTTACAGCTAATTGCTCCACCACCTCTGTTGTAGAAACAGCAATCTTCTCTACTACCTTCTCATTTTTTTTCTCCACGTTTTCATCTACTTTTTGGCTATGTTTTGTATGTTTGCGTTTAGGTGTTGAGATGCTCGAAACAGTTCTTCTCAAAACTCTCCCTTCATCCTGGGCTATAGTTTCCTCTCTTACTGTCTCCTCTGGCTTTCTTTGCCGCTGAGATCTCCTTCTAGGGGTTTCACTCTGTGTCACTTTAATGGACTTTACAACAGCTCTTTCTGCGTTTTTAGCGTCATCACTCTCTGATGTTACATGTGTTGATAGACTTACCTCATGTTGTGCATTTCCTTCTTCTGACTTTTCATCAATGATCTCAATCTGAATTTGATTTGAGTTGATTTTTTTCAGTGTCCCTGCCTCGTTGTCTATCTCTAAAACTTCTCGACAAACTACTAGCAGCGCAGTGTCTTCCTTCTGACATTCTTCCTCTGCTTCCTCAATCTCTGATGCCACATTCTCAACTGTTATCTGTATGTCATGGGAGATTGCGTTCAGATCTGGTAGCGCATCGTCTTCTAGTTGTGGCACCTCAGCCATGGATGTAACATTAGCTTCTTCTAGGTCTTGTGAGGCTAGGACTGTGACTCCACTTTCTGACATTGTAACTGCTTCTTTTTCTTCTTCAGGTGCAGTAAAAACTACATCCACTCCTTTCTCTTCAGGAGTAACACCAAACATACCCTAACATAGAGAAAAAAACTGAATCATCAACAAGTTTCTGTACAAGTCATTAAGACAAACTTGCAAATAAGAGTTTGCTTATACACACCTCAGTCTGCACTAATCCAGAAACATCATGTATTTCTGCCTTCTGCTCTTCAGGGACTTGTTCATCTCCGGAGGTTTCTGCTTCAATATCTTCAATTCTGAAAGAAGTTGGATATTACTTGTTAATTTGAAGCATCATGAGACCCATGTGGGTTGATAGTGATTGGCATATAGCCTCATAATTTTCATAGGGGTGAGTTTGAAAAAAGTATATCATTTGGCATCGCTCTTCATAATAATTGCTTATCTTAAACTGTTCTATTACTTTAATGAAATATGAGGATACATATGTTTTTTGTGGTTTTTTAAATGTATGAATGTACTGTACAGCATTTTTTCCCCAGTGACCAAAATATTTTTCTTTTCTTAAATCTGGAGTCAATGTGTGCATTTTACACATTTTTTACTTTCCATATTGTGGTAATTTTGGCTGTGTTATTGCATAAATTTTAACTATATTGAGCACTTATGGGGAAATTTCATACCATTAGTGCAGAAAAGGTGCCACTGAAATCCATTAAAACGGTGATTTTTGATCCCCTAGCTATTACAGCATTAAAACATGAAATGTATTATTTCTGGGTGTCATTTTGGGCTTTTGTCTTGAAATTTTGAGTTTTTACTATTTTTGACCGGGGGATCTGTTTTTTCATCATGTTTGGCCTATGGAGCAAGTGCATGCTATTTTCACAAGGGGTGCTGTCACAGCATAGGGATGTTCGAGTGAGGTGTATGTGTATATATTATGAAATTTGTGTGTGTGTGTCTGTTTTTCTGTGTTTGCGGGGTCAGAAACCTAAATTTTCACTCACGGTGTGGGGTCCGACCATTTTTGAGGGGACAAGGTCATGTAACCCACAACTTTAACATTTAATTTTAGGGTGACTTCAGTTAATGGGTAAGTTTGAATTTGGTTCAGTTCAGTTTAGGCTACATCATAAATTGGTTCAGGTTAGGGTTAGGGTAAGTGTTTGGGTTAAGCTGTACATATAAATGGAAGTCAATCTAAAGGCGCCACTCTGCTAGCTGTGCAAACAGCTCAAATCATGTTTCGAACTAAGACACCACTTAATTACTTTGACCTACTTAACGTTTCTCCTTCTCCATCATCTCTCCATTGCAGTTTGTCAGGTTCAGCTTCACCAACACAACAGTTAGCAAGCTAAATAATTTTAATACTTTATTTGTTCACAAACATAATTAATATTCCCATCAAGTGATGATGATCTCTGACCGGCATTTGAGCATTTCTGTCTGCAGTCATTGATTTGATTGATTGATAGATATCTTTATTTCAGGCATAAACACAAATACAAACATCAATAAAAAACAAAAGGAATAAATAAAAACAAAACAAAAGCAAACACACAAAGCAAAATCCTCAAAGATGCCTAACGAAACAAAAGTCCAGAAAATTAAGTATGCTCGAAAAGGAGTAGGAAGAAGTTTAAAAACTTATTCAATCCTACCCCTTTAGCTGGTGGGAGTGTTCCCTCAAACAGTTGGGGGCATGGTGTTAATGAATGAATCCAAAAGATTTGACACTGGAGGAACTTACTTATGCATTGAGTAGTGTGATTGCTATTTTCATTTTTCATTTTCATACCCCATGGCCACATAATCTAAATAACAAATGTACTTGTACTCATCTGTGCACCCATGGGAGTGTTGGTCTTTAAAGTAGATGGGATTGGGCACACTGTTGGTACATTGCAATGTCGAAGCCCTGGGAAGTGTTCGTGGTACTGACCAACAAACACCATGTCTAAAGTCTGCCGTAAAGTCATCCTGCAGGAGTACTTTTGGAATACGCATGCACAGGTGCAGTCACAAGGTGCATACACTACATTCAGCTTTAATTGTTGGCTGTTCAATTCTTTCAGTATCAGTTCCTTTAAATTTCTACCTGTTAATGTGATGACCGGGTCAAAAACACATATTTTGCCATAATGGTAGGCTATAAGTCAATACTATCATTACAATTTCTGTCATTTATCACCAGTATAGTGTTTTGGTTGGTTTTTTTTTTTAGGCCATTCCATGAGCTAAATGAGCATCTGTTTTTTGTTTCCTTCTTCCTCTGTGAGCTTATTGAGCATTTGTCTGCTGAGATGATGACTTTTTCACCCAGGTTCAACAGATCTTTTCTCAACTCTTCCCACAGCTGTGCGCTGCCAACATAAAATAAAAAAGTAAACCTAAAGAGGGTCATCTTTTTCCTTTATGTCTTTAACACATCAAAGTTTAACTTGGCACTTATATTTGAGTGATAAGTTCATTCATGTGATGTCCCTGTCTGCTGCCTGCCTCTCTCATTCAAAAGTCTGTCAAATTTAATAACTTCCTTGCTGGGTTGCCATTGTAGCATTACAAGACTTCACTGAACCAATCAGAAAGTTAGATGGTTCCAGCTAAAGGTTCATTGGTCTCTTTCACTAATTTACTGCCTGGTTAGGGTTTGGGGCAGTGTTAGTGCTGATTGGTGTAATCCCTGTTACAACCTGAGAATTAATTGAGGAGCATTTGGGTCATGATCACGATCACCTCCCGTTGCACTGGACTTAATCTAGGAGGTCTGGTGATTTTAAAATGCAGGACAAATGTTTTAAATTGCAATTTAGTTTCTAGGAGAGGATCACCAGAGTTCCCCACCAATCCTGTGTCTTTCCAAATTTGCGCTTTGTGATGGGTTTGATGATCACTGATGATCACTGACTGCATGGTTACTTGACCAATCTGATGTTTCCGCCAGCCAATAAAATATAAGCACAAGTTTTGAATATGATCATGATGCTGGTCCAGTGGTCAAGCACAAAGGTTTATTTAATTAATCAGGAGAGTTTGACTGTTTTATTAATCAGATTTTTGATAATGTATGACTTAGTTTTGGATGCAGCTGTATTAACGTGTTTGTTGGCCTCCTTCTTACTTCAAGAAGGCAGGTACTAGGTGACACTGAATTTCGGACAGCACTGATGATGTGAGGATGGCACCTCTGCTGCCCCCTGTTGGTGCAGAGGTTTTTAGACGCTTTACACCAGCCTCGCTGGAGGAAATTCAACGACGACACGAAATCGAGGAGAAGGAGCAACAGAGGAGGAAGGAGAAGAACATAGAGGTAAAAAACATACAGTTGCCAAAAACAAGTAATTATCACATTACCAAAAAAAAAATCATCTCTTTGAATGTCTGTCTCTTTGACTGACTATATCTTCAAATAAAAGACAGCGGAGGAAGATCTTCCGAAGCCTGCCAGTGATCTTGAAGCTGGGAAGCCTCTACCATTCATCTATGGAGATCCACCTCCTGAGCTTCTCAATACTCCCTTGGAGGAGCTGGATCCCTTCTACCAATCACAGAAGGTCTCTCTCTTTGATAAAATATGAATTCATTATCTCTGTGGTCTGAGGAGTATCTCTAAAACATAATCAATGATGTATTTTAAAGACTTCTCTCAGCTGTAGCAACAAAGATCATTGTCTCTCTAAATTGCCCCATAAAGATCACCCACAATGGTTTGGCACCTAGTGAACCAGATGCGAGTTATGAAACGTGTGAAATAGAAAAGGGGCCTGCATTTTTTTGTTGTTGTTGTTGTTGTTGTTTTTTTGTTTTTTTTTTTGCATTTTGCAAATTGCAAGCGTGTTTCATTAACATGAAAACAGGGTTAGGGTTAGGGTTTTGTTTGTTTGTTTTTTTGTGATCCAAAAAATGATCTGATCCATGACTCAAAAACCGTGAAATGCTCTGAACCATGAATTTTGTGATCCATCTCACCCTTATACCTATCTGTCTGTTGGACTAGTTTCTATGTCTCTTGGACTTTTTCTGTCATTTTTTTTCTTTCTTCCCTGTCTGTCAGTCTGACAAGTCTCATTGTTTATCTCTCTGCAGACGTTTATCGTGCTCAGTAAAGGAAACATCATTTACAGGTTTAACGCTGAACCAGCTTGCTACTTGCTGAGTCCGTTCAACCTGCTGAGGATTGTTGCCATCAAGATCCTCATTCACTCATATCCTTTATGATGTTATAGTAAATGCCTTCCTGATTGGTCAATGAGGTGAAACTTGTTTAGTCCCACAATGACAGTTTTAGCTTTGAATGGCATTATCAATAAACCATCAGCTGATGATATTTTTTGTTCCTTAAAACCAAAACTTTATTCAGTTTGTTCATCATGGTTACAATTCTGACAAACTGTGTCTTTATGACAATGAGTGATCCTCCAGCATGGAGCAAGATTGTGGAGTGAGTGAACACACACACACACACACACACACACACACACACACACACACACACAAACTGGACTGACGTTTTAGTTTCTGTTAAACGAAAATCCACTGAAAGCTCATGGACCATGTAGGACCCTGTGAGAGGCTGTCTGTGATTTTAGTGAATTAAAAAGTTAAATTACATTTTATAAATTCATCGTCAAATACTAACTATATGTGCTCTAACTTTGAAAAATCAGCCCTGAATTCTCTACAGTCTCACTGAAAGTTTTTCAGTCTGTTTATTTCCATTCAGCTATACCAAATTAAATGGCTGAAACAATTTTATTAGCAGGGCTTTATTAAATGATCTTTATTAAGTGTATTTATAATAATGCTGGGCATACCATAAAAAGCTCTTCACCAGTCCAGCACATGCTACCAACATTTAAAACACAGATTTGCTCAAATAAACTTTGTTGAATACAGGCTGATGGTCTGCCTGCTGGGCATTGCTGCCTCACGCACCTCCGCCAGTGCCTTTGTACAGGTATGCACCTCTGAACCCCCTCTGGGCAGAAATGGGTCATCAGCTGGGGACCATCGGTCATTGATGTTTCACTCCTTTAACCCCAGTACATCTCCCAGTGGCGGAGCGATGACAGGGAATTCTCCCTGCCACCCCCTGCCGATGCCCTAGATGCTGTTTAGCCCCCAACTCCTGTTCTTCCTTAGCCACAGCCAAAAGCTGCCTCTCTCCTCCTCCTTGGCCAGTTCTTTGATGGCCCTCCAGCACCCTGCTCCTGTGAATCCCAGGTCACAGAGCAGGTGAACAGTTGAGGCCCTGACGAAGCCCCTGCTGTAATGTTCTGTTTGACCATTTTATTGTAGTGCACACATTAATAGCAAGACTGTTCATGAAGAATATCAGTTGACTGATGTTTTAACTCATACACTTTCTGGGTGCTACAATTGGCACTGTTTTGTTTTCAGCGTTGGGATTATATTAATTTACTGTTTCATTATTTAATTTTCAGATTTGTTGCATTTTTAGAATACATGAGTATGACCATAATGGCAAAAAAACACAAGTTTAACACCAGGGAACCAACCAAAGACTCACTATAATTTAAGTCTATCAATATCACTGGCATGTCCAGTGTGTCCAAAATTTACCCCCAGTACAACCCCAGGTGGGCCTCCACTCTGCTGAGATTGTGTCAGTGGGTTGCTCCAGCGTTCTGTCCATTGAAACCTTAAAATAGTATGCTTACTGGAAGAGAAGTGTGGTGTTATGAGGAAGTTTGTCACAATACCCAAGACAACCTGCATCAGGATCAGGATTTTCCTAGATTTATCAGCCCCAGTAGTGAGTTGAAAATTAGATTAGGTGTGCAGGAGAGGAAAGAAGCCCATAGGCATAGGGCTCATACAGAGTACCCCCTTTACTATAACTCCATCATAACAACTCAATTAAACATACTGAGTCGTAGAAAGAAACCCACATAAAATAGATCAAAAACATATGAAGCTAAAATTAAAAACTGAAAAAAGTTTAAAAAGTTAATGCAGAAGAAACTAAAATGTAAAATGTTAATGAAATGTAATACATAATGAGTTACTTCAAATGCAGATGATTACTTCAAAGTTGTTGTCAGTGAATTTCAGAAATTAGGATCTCATAAAGAAAAACTGCCGAGCAGAAGGTTGAAAGTAATGTATATGAAAGTCCTTATTTTAAAAAATGCAACATGATGTAAGCATTGGTGTTATGTGCAATTTATTGTTAGATGAAATGCAAGAAATATCTACAAAAAACTCAGCAGTCATAACTGCTTTATGTCCTTATAACTGTGTGAAAGGCTTCATTCTTTCATTCAACATCATTAAATTTAATTTGACACATTTTTAAGATGATACCGAATTAAAATTTATTTATTTTGAACATATGAAAAAAGAGAAAAGGAAAGAATATATATAAAAACATGAAAAATACCAAATCTGAAAAGGAGTGGGAAGAAGTGTAAACTTATGTTGCATGGGAGAATACTTTCTTAGGTTCATAGTTTTTCTACTGCTCAAAGAATATCAGTCATCTCCAGGGATCTATTTGCTTGCTGATTGATACAGCCAAGAGGGCGCTGACAGGGCTTTTTCCTTTTTTGGCTGGATTAGTCCAAGAAACACGCTGCCTTTAAAAAATGTCTAGTCGTCAGAAAAAAATATTTGATTTCTTTATCTTTATAATTTCAACTTGACATGTTTTCCATCATGAACTTCTGTTAGTGTCTTAAGTGTTTTTGTTGTTTAACAGATATGTGTTTACATTCATCTACACATTTGAGGCAACCATCAAAGTTCTGTCCAGAGGATTCTGTGTTGGAGGTTTCACCTTTCTCAAAGACCCCTGGAACTGGCTGGACTTCATGGTCATCAGCATGGCGTAAGTCTCAATAATACAACAGACTTATTCATCATGTACTCTCATACAAGACAATACACTAGGAGACATTTCTTTCCTGCCTTTGTGCCGCTCACCAACATTTGTTTAAGGCTGTAAATCACTGTTTCCTAATTCCAATCACTGCCATCCACTCTGAAACATTAGGGAAATCTACAGGCCTTCTAACACTGGGATCACATCAGCAGCGTCACCTACAGAGTATACATGCCACTGGTCAACTTTTAACCTCTCTTTTGAGAAATGTATGTATTTCATGAAAGTATGTGGGGGCTGTGACATTCCCTGGCCAGAGAGAAATGGAGAACGACTCAGGGCCTAAAAAAAAAGCGTCCAATCCACAAAGCGGGCACAAAGGGTGAAATGCACGCAAACTGCACTGCCATCCTCAGCTGCATCTGTCCCATTTGCATGCATGTAAATCAGGGAGTATTCATATATTTGGGCCCCCTTCCTATGCAAATAAACCTCTGCAAATACCACCTAATTCACAAAGACTGGTGCTAGCCGCCACAGTCAGTTTACGCCAGTGAGACCAGTGTATTAAATCAACGCAATTTCTCTCTCTCTCACTCTCATTTTCTCTTCAAAGCTAGCGAGCCCTGAATGATATTTAATTAATATTGAGTGATATTATGATCAAAATCTACGGTCAGAGGGGGAATCAAGTGGACTGTGAGCTTATATCGGAGTTTGAAATTTCTGGATCCAATGAAGACACAATTTTCTGCAGCTGTCAGTGACTGAATCTGTGAAGACGATCTGACAGCTGTGATCCCCTTTATGAAGATCAATTAGGTTTTATTAGTTTATCATTATTAGTGTGAATAATTGTAGACATACACACTCACACATACGCACAATGTTTAGCCTACTTAAATATCTTCACTTTATTTTTGATCTGATTTCACACACACACAGGGAGGGACAGAGAGAAGGAAAAAGAGATGGAAAAACTCGTGATTCTCCTCTTGCGTGTTTGTTTCTTCACGTCTGTAAAATATTCTACAGATACAGAATTTAAAGGATATATAACACTCAGTGGGATATGATCCTTATCAGCGGATATTGGCTTTAAAAACCACCGGATCTCGCAACTCTTGGCAAAAATACACCTGAAAATGACCCAGATAAGATGCTAAGCAGGTGTAGGCTTGGTTAGTACCTGGATGATGATGACAACAATGATGATGATGGTCTCTTTCTGTATTTCAGATACCTGACAGAGTTTGTAGATTTGGGAAATGTTTCTGTCTTGAGGACCTTCAGAGTTCTTCGAGCTCTCAAGACCATCACAGTCATCCCTGGTCAGTGTGTGTGCATTTTAACATGGTGTAAGGGCATCCAGTCTGTTATTTAATGTGGAAAACTTGATGTTTGTTCATTCAGTTCATTCATTTGTCAGTCAGTCAGTAAAAATCCCCTGAATCTTCCCTACCCCAGGTCTGAAGACAATTGTCGGCGCTCTCATTCAATCAGTGAAGAAACTTGCTGATGTCATGATCCTGACGGTGTTTTGCCTCAGCGTCTTTGCTTTGATTGGTCTACAGCTCTTCATGGGAAACCTGCGGCAAAAATGTGTTCTGTGGCCACCACTGTTGTTCAGCAACCACACAACTGACATCAACCTTGACACTGCTTACCAAGGCAACAATACAGGAAGCAGTTTCTTGGATTTCTATGAGCACATCAACAGCCCAGGTATAATGGCGATGTTGATACTTAAAAGTCTTGTAGTAAATTACATTAAATTATGGGCTTATGTGACGTTCTAAGGCCAATGTCATTGAGTTGTATATGAGATGACGAGATAAACTTTATTGTCCCCAAAGAGGAAATTTGTCTTAGGCAATAAAAGTACAGCGCATAGCAACTTAACAATAAATAAGAGACATATATACAATTAAAAAAGGCAGTTTACAAACAACAAAAACAGTAGACTGGCCCCTAGGTATAGCACAAAAAAGACAGTTCTAAAGAGTCAGATAAATACATAAATAAAAAGAAAACAAGACAGTTATTGCACAATCCCAAATTTTGTGCAGTATGAGTTACAATGCCCGCCTCAGGGGAAAGCACAGTCATGAGTAAACATAACATAAAAAGATAAGAAGGGAATTGGTATTCATCCCTTAGAGGAGTGCAATGGCGGCCATCACTAGCTAAAGCTCGGTGCAAGCAGGTTGAAAGCGAGTAAAAACAGATAAAAAATAAAAAATATTTAACAGAAAAAATAAACAGAAGCCCACACCTTATTTGTAGTAAGTATAAAAGAGGTGGGGCAGCGAATGTTAGCCTTAGTTACAGGACCTTCTCCCTTATACTTGTGGAGCACCACCACCTAGAGGGAGGGGCAGTGCAGAGCAGTTTGTTCAGCAGTGTTCCAGAAATATGTAGGAAGGAGGGCCTCAAATGATTGTTTTTACATCTGTTTGTTCTGTTTTTTTTTTCTCTGAGAGTAACAGGTTACATTCAGTAAATGAGGCATTAAAAGGGTCTCTCAAAATTTTAAGTGCTTGGCCGACAAATTCATTCTCAAAGATAGTTTTGAGGGGAAGATAATCTCTTGCCAACTACAGACATTGCTAATTTCATAGTTTTATTAATTTCTGTTTTTAGCTGGACAGCGAGCGTTCCAAATCATGCTGCCATGCCATATGTAATATTCAAATTCACATTCAAAAAGACTTTATTTCTCCCGTGGGGGCAATTTAAAAGGCATGTAGAGCAGGCAGTGCAAAAAGCAGCAAAAATGCAGCAAATAATGCAGCTGTAACACACACGCATGCGCACACACACACACACACACACACACACACACACAATAGGTAGAAATAAGTGAAACAAAACACAAACTTAAATAAATAATAAGTAAAGGTTAACATACTTAGGTGAGGCTAACACTCTAGAAAAACAATAACAAAAAATTGACATCTTGGATGATCCGGTTTGCCACCCTGTGTGTCAGATAGCCATTCACGACAGACAGAGTTCTGACAGGTGGTCCAATGATTTTAGAGCAGATGGTTACAGTGCTCTGCAGGCTGTTTCTGTTCTGAAGGGTGATATAGTGAAACCAGCAGGTTATGGAAAAGGTGGTGATGCTCTCAGTGAAGGAGAAGTAGAGTGTCTGGAGGATGCTCTTACTTACTCCAAAGGAATAGAGCGTCCATAGGAGGTACTACCTTTGCTGGCATTTCCTGATGATCTCCTCAGTGTTTGAGGAGAATTTCAGCAGACTGCCAAAAATAATGCCCAGGTATTTGTATTACTCAATGAGTTCGACAGGCTTTCCATGGATTAAAGTGGTGACTGCTGCAGCCAGCTCCCTTTGCTTGTTAGAAAAAGTCACCACCATCTCTTTTGTTTTGCTGTCATTCAGCACCAAGCAAGAGTAGTCACACCAGTCCACAAACTCCTGGAATGATCTGTGGGACTGTGAAGGGCCTGACAGCAGCAACAGGAGGACTGTGTCGTCAGCATATTTGACCAGGTGGGAGTTGGGCAGTGTGGATCTGCACTCATCAGCGTAGAGGATGAAGAGCAGTGGTGAGAGGACACAGCTCTGAGGAGAGCCAGTGGAGGTGTGTCGAAGTTTGGAGAAGGTGTTGCTGACCAACACTCTTTGTCATCTGTGGGTTAAAAAGTCCAGTAACCACAGGATGAGTTGATCATCTAAGTAGAAGTGGGGGAGAGTTTGC
>JAQLOL010000009.1:161528-183545 GCA_029783665.1 Naso thynnoides
AATCTAATTAATAAGAGATAAAATATTCAACTTATACAATAAAAACAAATAACACTGATAAAGATTGAAAGAGAAAAGAAATGTAAATCTGTGTTTTAGTTTGTGATGATGAAAGACTATAGAATGTTTTGCACGTGTGAGTGTGTCTGTGTGTTTGTATGTGTTAAGACTAGTTTTGTGTGTGTCTCAGTGTTTGTGTAATTTTTATTTAAGCGAAACAAAACAAACAAACAAAAACAAAAACACAAATGAACAAACAAAAAAACTTCCGTAACTTTCGTGAGCTTTTGTTTTTGTGTGTGTGTATGTTTGTCATGCTCGCAGTATCACTTGGGGTAATAAGCGAGTATTCTTTATTTTATCCTTGTCTCATAGGAAATTTCGAGCGGACAGGTTGATGAGTTATCTTTTAACTTTCATTTTGTGTTGATTGTAGCATCGTGTGTGGTCAAAAGCGGTGCCGCTGCTTACTGATCCTTACCAAGAGCCTGTCGAACACGAGCATTTGTTCAGGGGGAGAGTGAAAGAAACATGGCACTTATTTGCACAATACCAACTTGGTCATAAGCTCAAATTATTGAAATGATCTAAAGAAAAATCTCTTCTCCTTCCAACCATAGAGAGTAAAAGAGAGAACAGCCGATCAATGATGCTCATAAACAACAAATCGTCTCTCCTGGTCTGTGTGCTGTAAAGTGTTTCATAGCATTTTGGGCAAAGGCATTGTAACAGACAGAACAGTAATCTCCAATCTCCTCGCCGATGGTCTCATTTGTTGACGTAGGTAAGGTGTGAGGCATCAGTGTTAAATTTAGACTGATCATAACCAGTTAAAAGCTCCTTGCAGGGACTTTAAGGAGCTGCTGGAGTAGATTTGAGTGGAACATTGAGATTTCAGGTGGAAAGGGCCCCATCAGATCCCCTGTGGGCCACATCAGGCATCACGCAGCTGCACAAATGACTAATGACAATCTGACCGTGTGTGTGTGTTTGTTAAGCTGCAACATGTGTCATAATAAATAATCCTGTGGAGCCGAGGGACAGAGGTGAACATTGGTGAGTGTGTGTATGCGTACACATGTGTTTGGAGACACTGTATGGATGTATGTCTTTGTCTGTGGTGCCATCCAGGTGCTGTCAGTCTGCAGACTTCCTCTTTGCTTTTGTAGTGAATCAGACAGGAATCCAGGAAGGCTCCCTTGCCTGATCACATAACTGAGCACATGCCGTGTCTTCATCTTCAAAGGTTTGAAAATAGATGCGTCGGTTCAGACCCCCATCTTGCCCCTCAAACACCCCCTGTGAGCCCCATACTGCCTGGTGAACCCGTGCCAGAGCTGCTAATGCAACCAAAATATCAAACATCCTGCCGACTGCAGCTTTGAACATTCATCTCCAGCTTTGAAGTGTATTTGTGTTGCTTTTTATCTTGGCCACTCCCCTTTCTTTAAGTTAGGAGCTCAGCCTCCTTTTGTGATGCAAATGTATTACATGATAAAAATAGCCTCTGGTAAAAAAAAAGGAAAAAAAAGTGCCAGGCCAGCATATTGTGACATGAGAAATGTGCTGAACAGACGACCGCAGGGAACAGGGCAGAGGAAGAGAAGGCTGTTTTTTGTTTTCTTTATTTTGTTGTTTTCATTCAGGTCACATTAGATGTCAAGTGTGCTTGATAGGTGCAGATTTCGGGTGGAACTGTGTCATTGCAGGGCTGCTCTGTGTAATCTATCAGTGCAGCACAGCGCACAGTCAAGGTGAGGCTGTCTGCCGCTCAGCGCTGCAGCGGTTAGTGGGTCACGACAGTCAGTGTAGCAGCACAGCTCGTGTGTGAGCGTCCTTTGTTAGCGCAGACATGTTGACTGGAGATCATTGCTTAGCAGATGTTTAGTTCTGTTTGAATGGATCAGACATTTGCCAGATGATGCCCGCAGATCAGAGTTATTGATAACAACTACTGACCTCTTTAACTTCATTGTTGATGGGATCGTTTAAATTCAACACTCACATAATATGTATCATTAAGAGCTTATCCAGGGACAGGGTCAGAGGGGCACTGGCCCCAATTGAAATCTGATTGGCCCCTGTCCTGTTAGCAGTCTTTTTTAAGTGGTAATATAGAAGATTTTCATTTAGTTCATGTCTGTTAAGTCTGTATTTATCTCAAAGTGAGGTCAAACAATGCTGATTGACCTGATGATGAAAGCTCTTGCATTGCAGTGCTGCCGAGTTCTGTGATCCGGGTGTGTGTGAACAGTTAGTGACGGCTTTTACGTCAGTCAGTGGGGGTTTGTCTGCCCAGAGGGTAGGCTGAGCTAACGCCCCAGGCTCGCTCTTAGTTGTGTCTGACTGGTGTAACTACTTTTCATTTCCTGTGAGTTACAACGATGGATCAATGCACTTGGAAAATACAGCATCCATAAGACGGCAGTTAAAGTACAAGTACAGGTCCAAAGAAAAAGAAAACATTCTGAAGAAGGAAACAGGCGATCTACCAACGTCATACAGTCACTGTTTGGTTTCCGCACGAACTCTGGGAGATGAGGCAAATACAACTTATAGCTGGTTAGAAACAATATAGGCTCAATCAAATCTTCAAGACTTCCATTTTAGATAAACTAGTCACTTGATTCTTACTGATGAGCTGAAGTCACAAACAAAGGTAATAAAGAGAAAGATTGCAGCCTGGATGTTAAGTAGGATTGTGTTTAAAAGTGGGACCTGACACTTTCAACGTTAGTGAAGGCGGCAGATGCAGGAAACTTGTAATTCTGATGTGACTTGAATGCACCAAAACATGGCACTGCTCAAAGCTACAGAGCAACAGTGAACAATGAATGACTTCAATGTGCACTTCACGGAATCAGAAGTTGTGCATTGATGTTAGACAAGAAAATGGCCCTTCTGTGTATATTGTGGCTCCTTAATGGCCAATTAAGGGAAATAAAATTAATGGATCAAATCCAACGTTTGTACCCAGTGTTGATTTTGTTGTTTTGAGTTGAGAGCCTTTTTTCAGGAAACACTCGACCAAAGCTAACGGCTAATGCTTTAACGTGCTGCAGGGCAACGCTTCACACTGTTATGGCAAGAATTTGAACTGTGCACATCTGTCCGTGCAGATAGAATCAGAGAGTGCACGAGACAAGCAAAGAAAACTCAGACCTCTACTCTGGTGCACAGCGGCAGCATGTGCTTCAATGTGAAATATCAACTCCATCTCAAACCCTCCAGCGTGTAGCTCTGTGAAACATAAGCAAGAGAGAAAGCCACGCAAGCACAATCGGCTGCAATTAGCCCTCAGCCATTAGCTCTCTCATACGCTGCCAAGCATGGAACTCCAGCCCTCATCAAACACTCAGCTGAGATCACCACAGGTAGAAGCAATTACTCACTCACGCTAGCCTTCATGGCCTGTGTGTCGGCAAGCTGCTGTTTACTGTGAGTACATGTGCGTCTGTGTGTGCATTGCATGCTACACAGCAATCCAAGAGCACAATAACCGTGGGAAGAAGATGTTCTTGATCACCTTTTGATACATTTTTCTGCTATTTGCCACATAGTAATGATTGTATAAACTCTTGGTGTAATCTCATGCAATAAATTTTGTAGTGAATCCTTATCCTAAAGCTGGAGTAGGCAGTTTATTTTTGGTGTCTTTGTAGAAAAATCCCATAATAACCTTTCAGCCTATTGTGATTCAGCTGGTGCTACTTGAAAGAACTCTGGACTTCCGCTCCTCTGCTTGGCTCTGGATTCATTCTATGACAGACACTTTCTGGACAGTCATGGGTCACTTCAGAGAGCGTGTGCACTGGCTGTTGACGTACCTTCGTTCGAAAACTTTCCCTGCAACCAAGGTGCAAAATACGGGGGGGTCTCAGGGGGTCTGAGACCCTTAACCGACAGGTCAGACCCCTTGAAAGCCCTCAGTTGCAAAATTCTGGGGGGTCTCAAGAAAGAGCTTTAAAATAAGGATTTTTAACTTGCAATTGTCAATAAAAATGTCTTTAAAAGATGTATGTTGTCGAGAATTCATTATTTAATTGAAATAGCCAAACTTTTATTTAGAAATATGAATGTATTGTTGTGGTGATTCCTTGGTTACCGGTTGTTTCTGGTAATGTAGCCTTCCTTTTGGTGGTGCTGTTGCAAAAGTTTGCACTCTCAAAATTCCACCTGTCTGCAAAGCGGTAGATTTTTTTTTTTCTGCTTTGACATTGGCTCGCTCGTGAACTAAACATGGCAAAGAGAAATCAGAGCTCCTAAGTTACAAACTTTGGATTTACTTCTAAAAAGCTTAACCAGGACGACCAAAATTTAGGGGAGGAAGCCGGTTTGGTTGCCACAGCTAAAGCAAAACAGGGAGGGGAGGATGCAGGGGAGCTGCTTCCTTAAGAGTCTCATGCTACAGCTAGCTTGATTTTCAGATGTTGCCCTCCTCAACTTTAAGTGTGTGTTTGCAGCAGCGGACTCCACGTCCTTGAGAAGATGTCTTTGTTTGCATTTTTGAAGGAACTCCCTGACGTTGTCTCTCAGTACTACAGTAAAAGCTCTTCCTTCCCAGCCCGTTGGAGGTTTATGTTCATACCATGTGCACATGTGTGCGTCCGATCTTGAGCATCCAGGTGTCTGAGGTGTTGAAGGCCTTGCTGGGTCATGTCTTCCATAGTGAGCAGGTCAGGCACCCTCAACTCTGTGGGACCTGAGTTCGAAAGGAAGGAAGATGTTCTACATTTCACTTACTAAGCAGGGGAACTCTCTGCCCTTTTTTCATATTCAAGCTTGAACTTCCAGCAGCTCTTATTATTCCTCCTCCTGTTTCAACCTTCCTTTGTGTTCTTTATGCTGTTGAAAACTGCTCTGAGCCACTCTCACGTTAGGGGTCTTTATGGAAGAAAGACGGGGATGGTATCCAGATGTGAATGTGTGCTTTCGCCCTGGCTCTTCAAAGCAATCTGCATTTGTGTGTGTGTGTGTGTGTGTTGGTCAGCGTGTTAAATATTTGATGAAGCTCTGATGGGGTGAGTGGGAGGATGAAGAGAACATAGAGGAAGTCATTATGTTGAAAACTTGCAGCATCAGCACAAATGAAGCTGCAGTCAATAATCTGCTGTTACTGAACAACATTCATGGGTTCATCCACTCACTCAGTCACTGGAGATTCATGTAGGAGATTCAGTCATGACTGATTTAGGTGTGAACACAAACACACACAGAACGTATTTTAATCTGTGATCTTCGTCGACAAGAAACATCCAGAAATCCACTAAAGCTCCACAGACAGCAGAGACTCACTGACACTCTCTCATCAGCTCATTATTATTATTATTATCATCTTCATCATCATCTTCATCATTAGACACACTGCTCACACTGGCTGGTAAATTAGAATTTCACAACACTGGGCTGAATTTAGGGAATTAACTTTCTTAACATTTTTTCCTGGAAAAAATCAATAACTGATATAAGTTTTCAGCGACACTGAAGCTGGAAAAAAAAGTGTTTGGTCCCTAAAGATGTGCAGACAGACGACTGTTCAAATTGGAAAAGGCTGCAGATCTTTGGCAGCCTAACATTTGTTCAAGTTCAGCTCGCCAGCATGTGCTACAAAATTGTTAGCGGGTTCGTAAATGTCCAAGAATTAAGCCACAAGCCACCATCAGGATCCCAGGTTGTGTTTTTACAGTGAAATGTCGGCACAAGGTACCACAAACACACCTGTCGTCTGCTGTGTGACCCTCTGGGCCCGACAGGAAGAGCCCAGCTGTGAAAAACCTTTAGAACCCTTAAAACCAGCATCCAAACGCTGATCACATCGATCGATCGCTTCATCAGTGACCTTCATGCTGTTTACCTGTTGGGGCCTGTGTTGGTGTTTCAGACCTGAACGAGGCCATTCCAGAGACCGAGCTGCTTGACAACAGCATCCAGAAGGGCCGCGCCCAGCTGTCCGTCAAAGCACGCAGGCACCGCCCCTCCAGGTCCCGTTACCGTGACAGCGTGAGCTCAACGGAGGGCGACGACAGCCTGGAGAGGAAGGTTCTGTTCTAGAAACATTAAGCTGTGCTGTCATGGTCTCAGGTCATTCGAGGCTTCATCAAAATAAATTATGTGTCATTAAAGGACAAAATCAAACTCAGGGAATAATTTCAAAACAAAAGGTGTCAAGTTTCATTCAGGAGAATTTAATTAAAGCGGTGAAAGTAGTAATTTGAAAGCAGGAAGTGAGTTTTTCCTGTGTAAGGAGACAGTTTAAGACTTGATGATGAAGAAGATCATGGAGGAGCTCAAACACACTTTTTCCTCTCTGCGTCTGCTCTGTGTCACCACCTGTTGGCCCCACGGCTGCCAAGCTCCTCACACACACACACACACACACACACACGCACACACACACACACGTTTATCAGACACATGTTAAAAGCAGAGCACACACATGTTCGTCCACTGTGCTCGTCTCAATCCACAGACACACAGAGTTCGTTTAGATAAAGAGCTGTTACCTGTCATCATTGAGACGCACGCAGCAGCCAAACACACACCTGAGCTGCGTTCACGCTCACACAGCGCGTCACTGTGTTTGTCTCCGTGACGATCAATAAGTCAAAATCAATAAAGACAGTCAGTGTTCAATGGAAACTCATGTTTTTCATGAATAATTTATGAATATTTGATCAGAGATTCAGATTCAGACGTTTCTGCAAAATGTATCATTACTTTTCATACGGAGACGTCCTACATTTCCCATAATGCATCTGGATAGTGTCATTCATTAGAGTCTTCCTGGTTGTAGTCTAAGAACACATTTCACAGGTGTGTGTGTGTGTGTGTATGCATGCGTGTTTTCAGGACAGTCCGTTACACTCTGCCCGCTCGCCTCTCCACCTGGCCATGCGAGGCTCCTCCCCCTCTCCTGATTCGCTGCTGTCAGCTCGCAGCCCCTCCTTCTCCTTCGACACACCTCTGGTGAGACCAATCAGAGCTCTGGACAGGTTTCAGTGTTGTGAACATCAGTGAAGAGAGAAAGAAGGAAAACATGAGAAAAAGAGTTCTGCTTCGCTTCGGTTCCTCAGGTGCGACGCTCTCCAGAGGATGAAGGAGCGTCATTGGCTGCTCCTCCGCGGGGGCGGTACCATCAGCTGACCAATGCCACGTCCCAGGAGGCTCTGGTGACCCCCAACAGCTCGCCCTCCAGGTCCTGCCCCTCCTCCGACTGCTCACGTGTTTACATGAGGAGGAGCAGGAGGCCTGACAGCGAAGGTACACACCTGAACACACACCTGCACCCGACAACACCTGCACACACACACACACACACACACCTGTGTACATAAGGAGGAGCAGGAGGCCTGACAGCAACACCTGCACCTAATGACTCACCTGTAAACAAACCTGCACCTGCACACAGGGTTTTTTTCATACAGAAGAAGAAGAGACCCAACAGCAAAGATATGCACACATGAAAACACACACACACACACACACACGGACACACACACACACACACACACACTCCATGTTGGTCCTCTACATGTGTTTCTGTGAACAGTGCAAGACATTAATGGCTCTGTGTGCGTGTGTGTGTGTGTGTGTGTGTGTGCGTGCGTGTGTGTGTGTGCGTGTGTGTGTGTGTCAGTGTTGGTATCTGACTCGAGTCAGGACACGAGTCCGGCTGATCCCAGCAGTCCAACCGTCGTCTTTGACAAGAAAACCAAGAGACGCTTCCTGGACCTCGGGTGAGACACACACACACACACACACACACACACACACACATACACACACACACACACACACGTTTGATGATGTCTGATGGTGTGAACATTAGTGTCTGTGGTGTTATACGTGAGGTTACCTGCTTACCTGTTGTAACAGGTGCACACACGTCACCATGAGTGTCCTCGTAGATGTTGGACTGACGTCTCATTGTTTCAGCGTCAGTCATTGGCTTATTGATCCACCCAATCAATCCGATCAGACTTTGTGTCAGTAATCAATGAGCAGCAGACTGATGATGATGTATTAACGATGTGTTGATGTTCCTTTGTGTGTCAGCGTGACTCTCAGACGTTCATACATCCGAGTGAGGAAAGATAAATCCAACAGGCTCTCAGTGGGCAGCAGGTGAGTGCTCAACAGTCCGAACGACCAACAGAGCCAAACTCGTGTGTGTGTGTGTGTGTGTGTGTGTGCGTGTGTGTGCGTGTGTGTGTGTCCTGACCTTGTCTTCTGTCGTCCGTCTGCAGAGAGCCGTCTGAGAGTCCATCTCGCTCTTCAGGATCCTTTGTCTCGTTCTCCTGGTTTACTGAAGGACGGGGGTCGCTCTCCTCCTCCGGGACTCCCCCCTGCTCCCCCAGAATCACCCCTCTGAGCTCCCCGAGACCTCGCAAGTCTCACTCCCAGGTGGAACAAACACAGCTGCTCCTCCATGTTTGCATGAACTTTCATTTGCTCAGTGACTCTGCGGTGTTTGCTCGCACGATCAGAGAGGAGGGACGACTCGTCCACAAAGTTTCTGTTGTTTCTTTCCTCCAGCTCGTTTCCCTTTAGGCTGATGTTTGTGTTTGTTGCTCATATTTTACATTTTATTTCTTGTTTATTTCTAGTTTGTTAGCACCAAGCAAAGACGTTAGCATAGCGTGAGCTGCTAACGGTACTCCAGCTAACGTAACTGCCAAATAAATTATTCATCCACAATTAAAGTCCAGTTTACAACAAACCATGACTTTGCTGCTTATTTAACAAGCAATCCTGACCTAAATATAAAGTTGGCAAAAGTAGAAAATTTATAGGTAACATTTAACATTAGCATTAAGTAACTACATGTTCCACAAGTGGTGTAGCCACAGGTAGCTGTCCAAGATGGTGGACCTCTTCGCACATGTGCCACTCACATCATGTAGGGAGTCACAGTGTGTACTGACAAAATTTATTTACATTTTTTAAACATGAAAGTGTTCATTTGTGTGTGTTTGGACACAAACAGGAAGAATAACCAAAAGAGAAGAGGAAGAAGAGAATCAATTCTGTGTTTTTTCTGCAAGTGTCCCCTGACGCCTTCTCTCTCTTCATCCTTCAGGAGTCGGCTCTCAGTGAGGAGTTTTCTCCTCCTCACACCTCCTCCTCCATCTCTCCTCCTGTTGACTCCTCCTCCAGATCCTCCCACCCATATCACACCCTGTCACAGTCCTCTGATGAGGTGACACACACACACACACACACACACACACACACACAGTCAACATTAACAGGAGTTTAGAGGAAGAAGCTACTCTGTTAGCATTTAGCTTGTAGCCTCACGGAGCAGCTAGCATGACTGTGACATGATCTAACATCCATGAACTTTGACTGGAGACCTGGAGGCAAACTCTCTCCTCTCCCTCCTCCTCCTCTTCATCAGCCCTTCGATGACCCGTCCTGCCCGGTGTCTTCATGGACGACTCAGCAAGTCTGTCAGTGGCTGAAAGGCCTCAACATGGAGCAGTACATCCCAGAATTCAGTGCAAGAGATGTCGACGGACAGGAGCTGCTGCAGATGGACGGCAACAAGCTGAAGGTGAGGATGATGACGCTGACGTCCTCCATGTAGTCTGAGCGTGCTCAGTCCATCAGAAACTTTGAGCAGGGACTTCAGAGCACAGTGATGACAAATGCATAATTTGACCTTTTTTAGCATCAAACATCTTTTGAAATGAAAGAACCTGAAAAAAACACACCAGCGGTGCTAAAGCCGCTGTGACTAAAAGTGATGGAGTTTGCAGCTTGTTAAAAACAACAAATCCTGAGTGCGTGTGTCCTCTGTCCTGTGCAGGGTCTGGGCGTGCTCAGTTCGTCTGATCGCAGCGCTCTGAAGCGTCGCATTAAAGAAATCCAAAGTGCAGCAGAAAAGGAGAGAAAAGCTCTGGACAAGATGGAGAAACAGAGAGAGAAGCAACGAAGAAAAGACCAAGAACAACGCAGGAACTGACCACCGCCACCAGGGGGAGACAGAGAGAGGACAGGACAGTGGGGGAAGGGGAGTCGACAAAGTTTCCAGACAACCTGAAAAACCTGGAAATCTCTAAAACGGCTTTCCAGTCCTGGAAAAGTCCTGGAAGGACTCAATAAAGAAATGAAATCTTGGTTTATCCTGCAGCAGATTTCATGAAGAGTCCTGAAATGACAAAAGTGAATGCTAACTTCATGACAGTTCTGTGTCTTACGGTGGCCCTGAAGGACAAATCCAACGGGCTAGGACAGATCCGTGTGTTTTTGAGTTTTTCTTCTAAATTCTGAAGCACATTTCTCTTGATGTTTAACTTTGAACTCTTATGTGACATTGCTGCGTTTTTTCATTTGGAGATGATTTAAACAAAAACTGATGAAAAATATTCATTTCAAACTTTTAATAATGTGAATCAATCTAAAGTTGCCTTTGAAAACAAAGAAAATTCATTTCCATGAAAATTTTTTCTTATAATAAAAACAAAATGATTTAGTGTAAGATGAGCACAAACAAAGTGGATATTTCTTGTAATGTTTTTGCTTTTGCTCTTTTGTGTGTTTTGTCCTTTGAGGCCACCATAACAGTTAAAGGAGACATCTGGTGCTCGCTATCCCACAATCCATTTCACACCAGGGACTTGTGTAAAGGTGCGTTCAGGTACTCTTTGTCATCAGAGTGTTAAGGTGGTAAAGTGGTCATGTGAAGGCTTGTTGAAGAAGCCTGAGAGACAAAACGGAAAAGAAACTGTTGAAGGAAATTTACGACTGAAGCTTGAGTCCACACTGAAACAATCATCTCAATAAATCTGTGAAACTTTGATGAGCCTTTATTTTCTCTGAAGCCAGGAAACACTAGGTCCTCAGTTTGTAAGTTTAACGTGCAGATCTATGTATTTTTGCTGCACTGACTCCACTGACCTGCCTGCGGGTGGCAGTAACGCAGCCACAAACACCGACATAAGAGAGAGGACTGCTGGTGGGTAATCACCAAAAACCAGCTTGGCAAAGGTTTATGTGACACACGAGACGCCGTCATGTTCGTTTCCTCTAAATGATGCTGAAGAGCGAGAGACGTCCGACTGGTGAATAAAAGTCATCTGTCTCCAGCGGGTGGAGCTAAGTCATGAAAAGCCCCGTTAGTGGAATGGAACACACCCCGAGACCCAGTGATGGAAAACAAACACACATTAATCCCAAAGAAAACTGACAGTAAAAACATATTTTATTACCTTAAAAAAAACAATCATGCAGAGACCTCTGATTGGCCGTTGGCATCTTAGTTTAAATGCAAATAAAAAATTTTACAAACAGCCACAAAATCTGTTTCTTCATTAAAAAAATATAGAAACTATGTAAATAAATGAGTCGACTCACAGGGTTTACTTCAAACACCAAACTGGTTTCACACCTGAAATAAACACAAATCACTTTGTGTGTAAACAACCACATGGGACGAGTCGGTTGGGAGGATGACCTCTGACATCATAACTGCTCTGACATCATCATCCTCATCACTCCACTTAAGAAACTTCTCACTTCCTGAAATGACTCAACGTCTCTCTCTCTCTCTCTCTCTCTCTCTCTCTCTCTCTCTCTCGTTTCAAGCCTCTCTCATCCCTCACAATAGAAAGTTTCAACAGTAAAAAAACAATAAATATTTCACCATAAATAATTAATAAATATCATGAATAAATAAAAATAGTTTGAAATATCAGCAGATAAATAGAAAGTAAACAGTCAAATGTCACCTCTGAAATGAACTGAGATGCATAAATAAAAAGTAAAAATGCAGAAACAAACATTTACATAAAGTCATAGATGCTGCTGTCGTCGAATGTGATGCATTTCCTGTAGCTGCTTCACAATAAAAGCATTCACATTATTCTTCAGCAATAGTTGCAGGAACATTCCTATAAAGATTATTTTATCAAATCACCAAACTGAGCGTTTGGCCTCCAAAGTGAAAACTGTTTCTTGTCCAAAAGAAGAGAAAAGTTCCAATGAAAATTGTCTCAAACAATTATTTTAACAATAATGAAAAACTGCTGCCAATGAATTTCTGGTAGTTTGCTGCTGAATAAATGTCAGAATTGTTACAATTCAAATGATCAGTGCGTGAAATAAACATGTGAACATGAAAATGAGATGCAGATCAGCTGAGATCCATCATCTCTATTTTGAACTCTTTCACTTGTTTAAAAAAATAATCGTGATCGGAGTCACTGAAACAGAATTTTTCCTCCTCGGCCGTCATGATTGTGGTTTTGCCGCAGCTGAACCGTCGGCGGCTGAGCGGCAGAAAACTGCTGCAGCTCTCAGGAGCTGAACGGGTTCAGACCTGCACATCTCAGGCCTTCAGTCCTGGAAACTATTTCAGCTGGTTCACATTCCTGCAGATTGTGGTCTGAAACAGACGAGGTGGCCCCGCCACTCCAGCTCCACACACAAGGCATTCTGGGACAATGTTTTGCATCACATCAGCCAATCAGATGACACGAGACGCTGAGAGGAAACAACTTATGTTGGGATCAGATATTGAGAAGGAAACTGATCCCGTCGAGTCCTCCGCCACAATAAGACGTTTCCCCCAGAACAACGATGTCATCAGATTTTACCGACTGCGAACAACCGCAGGAAAGTCACCAAAGATTGTTTCTGTGGGAAGATGTTTCACTCTGCTGTTCAACGATTTATCCTGTCCACATTTTCATGGTTTCTCTGACTCTCTCCTTTTCTAATTAATGAAGCTGCTAAAGTCCAGAAGCATTATTGTTCAGATGAAAACATCTGGACTTCTGTTCCGCAGAAAGCTGAAAAAACTCAGCTGATCATCCGTTACACTGGTTCCTGCAGGAGGTCATGACCTTATATGGATATGACTCCTGCAAGTCACGCCGATGTTTCTCACGTGTCCTTGAATGCAGCGTTATTTCGTCCCTGGTGGCGGTGCTCAGTGCACACCTGCAGCTCGCAGCCTGTAGGAGGCGACAGCTCTCAGGCTGCGGATCACGTCGTGACAGAAAGAACGAAGCTGCGTCAGCGTCAGGTGGACCGCCACCTGGACTTCATAGCTGCCTTGGAGACTAGAGGCCAAGTCGTGACCCGGGTTCTGATCGACCTCATCGCCGCTGAGCTGGGCCACCTCCTTCATCTATGACAGAAACATGCATTCAGTGTGACTGACACTTCCTGTGACATCACCTGACATGACGAACCAGAGCAAAGAAGCTGCAGAACTTCCTGACAGTCATCATGTCGGACGTGTTCTTCAGTATCAGTGGGAATGTGTGTGTGTGTGTGTGTGCCCTTGTATAGCTATCCTTGTGAGAACCAATTTTTAATCCTTTGAGTTTTACACCATGGAAGTGAGGACGTGTCGGCTGGTCCTCACCCCCGGACAGACGGGTTAGAATCCGGTTCAGGTCAGGGTCGGAGTAAGAGGCTCGAAAATGCATCATGTCAATGAGTGTCCTCACAAGTATAGCTGTACAAACATGCAAACACGTGTTTGTGCGTGTGTGTGTGTGTGTTACCTTGTTTATGTGTGTCAGCAGGTCTCTGAGGTCGGCTTGCAGGTCGCTCAGACCACTCAGCTTGTTAGACAAAACTCCCAGCAGCCCCTGGTACAGCTGGCTGCCTGCCAACATGCGACTCACACAGATGTCCTGCAGGGGGCGACGCAGCAGATTAGTGCTGACAGGTAACAGCAACCAGGCGAGACTCAACAGACACAAGAAACTTTTAATTCACAGATGTTTTTATTTTTTGAGCATCTTCTGACTTCTGAAGCAGGTTCACAGAAAACCTCAAAATTTATCAAGGAACATCTGATCCCCTTCAAAGACCCTGAGAACCTTATCCAGAACCCGAGGAACCCTCTACAAGCTTTCAGGACCTTCTGAACATTTTAGTAACCAACCTCCTCAACGTAAACCAATCAAACATCCTGAGAGGTTCAGGAATCACAAGCAGCTGCCTAAAAATCCACTGCTAGAACAGGCGTTCTGAGAAGAACCTCGTCGGACCCTCCGGATCCAAATGAAGCACATTAAGAAGCCTGCGGTGCAGAGCTGGTCATGAGCTAATCACAGGATCCACTAGATCCTCCTCAAGGACTGAGTGAACCCTCCAGTTCCTCTAATAACCACCTCCAGATCTTTGCACAGAACCTAAAGTTCCTCCTAGAACACTCTCAGACTGCAGACTGACCAGTGTGAAGTGTTCGGAGAGCGGCTTGAGGACGGGGGCAGCGGGGATGCCCAGTGATGTCACCATCATGTGCAGGTTTGCTGTCTGGGTGGAGGGCTCGAGTGTAAAACCCTGAGGAGAACAGAGCGAGGATATCAACACGTGACGAGGACAAAGAGCAGCCAATCAGAGTCGAGTCGAAGCAGCGAATCACTCACCTCGGTGTGGATGGTGGCGGCGTGCACAGTGGGGATGTCTCTCAGGATTTTCTCCACCAGCGTCTTAGCTCGCTCAGCTGCTTCTCTGAACGCCGGCTGAGGGTCGGACAAGCTGACGGGAGCTGATTGGACCACAAACAGGAAGTACTGCAGCAGGGCAACAACTGGAGGGAGCAACACGGTGTTTATTTACCAAGAGTTCAGCGTAAAGCTTATTGTTATGAACCAACGCTCTTCTATCTATCGCAGAGATTTTCCAACAATAGGAAGCAAATTTGTGGGGGGAATTATGTCACAGGATGACGGCACTTGTGAAATAAAATATGAGTCTCTGAGCTTTTATTCTGCTCACTGCTGACTCCACTTTTACTCCATCAGTTTCCTCAGCAACACACATATTTCGTCAGTTAGTTTCTGTGAAAACTAAACATGGGGTCACAAATGACAAACCAACTGTCTTCCCGTTTGCTGGTCCAGCAGGTCTCGTTTCCACACATGCCGCAAAACACAGCAAAAAATCAATGTTTGTCAAAATATACGACTGAAAAATTCAAATTTCACAGGTTTTCACAGGCGGCCTGTGTGTGACTGTGGAGCAAAACTGAAGAGTTTACATCAAATGTTTGTATTTTTCACAAAAATGTAAGCTATCGTTCCCAGAGCAAAGCTAACAGGAAGTTAGCCATGATAAGACAAACAGTCTCACAGTGGACAGTCCAGGGCTGCACTGAGACTCAGCGTGCTTTGAGCTAAATGCTAACGCCAACATGCTAACAGGCTAACAGTGACAATGCTGAGCTGTTGTTATTTAATAAGAACGATTTCTACGCACACCGCTGTGTTAGCATGCTAACATTAGCTAATTAGCAGCGTATCCAGAATACTGCTGAGGCTGATGGGAAGTCACTATTCCTGCAGACATTAGAAACCAAAGTGTTGGACACATGTTGACCTGATGATGGCGCCGGACTGAGAGAATAATCAGAGTTTGTGAATGTGAAGGACGACAGAGATGCTGTGGGTTCGAACCAATAACTGATGATCACTCTGATTGATCAGTTAAAGGCTATGTAACATGAATTATTTAAAAAATCAAAATCAAAACATCCACTGAGTTTTTAGAAAGGTGTGAAATAAAAGTGCTGCTTTTCTTATGATTACTGACTGCATTCATTATTTGAAAAATGTTGTTGCTTAGTTGGGTGTCTAAGAAGGCAAAGGCCTGAGAGCCAATAGGATCATGACGCAGGTAACACCTGATGTGTTGTGGTGGAAATGTGAGTTTCGGACCTTTCATCTAAAAATGGATTCCTTTGGTCTAAAATGTCAAACCAGGTGAACTTCAGGTCTTGTTTCATCTCATCTTCCTCAGCAGCTTTGGCACAAGCAGGCCTCCATACATGGCTGCGCGAAGCTCGAAGGATGATTTCAGGTGAGTGCAGGCTGGGCTCAGGTAGAGCAGGTGTGCAGCGGTCCGCACAGCCTTACCGCGGACGGAAGAGTCGTTTTTTCAAATGTCGGCGGATAAAACCAGCGTTCCCTCTGCAGGTGGTGGAGGTTTGAATGACAGGGAAGTTGTCTCTTACCTGTCACAGAGTTCATGTCTGTCAGGGCGGCTGTCGGTCTCTCGGTCTCGGTGTCTGTCCGCAGGTAAACTCGCTAAATTCACTTTCAGCTTCCATTTGCGGCGGAATGGAGCTTTTATGCGGATTCTCCTGCGGGGATTTTCCATTGACGGGCACCGACTGCGCCGTCACTCTGCGCGGAGTCATACCGATAAATCCCGGAGTGACGAAGCCTGGGTCTTACCTGCTGTGATGAAACACGTGACGTTACACCTTTATTACGTTTGTCCAGGTTGTTCAACTGAGAGGAGACGCAAAGACTTTCATCAGGACGGAAGCGTGTTTTTGTTTTGTTTCTTTAGTTTTTATTTTGTTTTTGGCAGCGTTTCAGGCCCATTAACAACAACAATAATAATCATAATAATAATAATAATAATTATCATCATCATAATAGTTCATTAAGTCCAATAAAAGACGTTAGAAATGTTAATTTAATACCTTCAAGTTCCCAGTAAGTGCAATATTTCGCAATGATAGCCTACTTAATACTTCATTAAATGAACCTGTATATTATTATTATCATTATTATCATTGTTATTATTATTATTGTTGTTATTATCAGTAGTAGTAATAGTAGTGCAGAATGCCTGAAGGAGTGTGCACATAACGAACAGACACTTCAGCAGAAAGTCTCTGATGCTGCAGGTACATGTTCCCACCTCAGCCTCATTATTCTCTAAAGCATCATGCAGGAAGCTGACTGAGCTGTTTCTGAGTGTGTGGTTTTATTATTCAGCTTCACTTGAGAAATAATGGAAAATCTGTGAGTCAGCAGAAAGTCAAACATACTTCAGATTTTTTTACTTCCTGCTGCTGCAGAGGAAACGCATCATCAGTGCACACTTTGATTCCTGACTCCAGAAATGTGACGCGTTTCACAACCGACTGAAAAGTTTATTTCCTGATTCCTGTTTGCAACCACAACTGCATGTTGTTATACTCTACTTTTATTATTATCATTAATAACAGAAGTCGATTTGATCCTTGACATCTTTCGTGACACGAGTGTGAGATCAAACGATCCAAACTCACTTTCAGCACGTCCTTCAGTCTTCTTCAGAGCGTGGGACCCGCTCCGTTTGCACAGAAACAAACAAAACTCAGGTCATGTGACGACACTTCAGCACCTTCCTCTGCGGAGGAAGACTGTGCCGTTTGGTCAAAAGCTCCAGAAGTTCAGAATGTATTGATATAGTTCAGCAGGCAAATAGTTGAAAGATTAATCCAGTCTCCTCCCGCAGAGGAAGACCATGAGAGTTTTTACCTTGTTTAGTTTTACCACATTAAAATGTTCGATTCAGTTTCAATCAGTCTGTTTATTTATGAAGCACCTTTAAAAACAACCAGTCGACAAAAGTGATGTACAATAAAAACACTAGGAACGCACAGAGACAAAGCCCACGGCGAGAAGAAACAAACAGATAAATAGTTCAGACTGAAACTCACAAACAACAACCTTCAGTTCAGCTGAAGTCTGAGGAAACTTCAGTCGGACCGCGAGTCACTGAGGGGAAAGGCTCAAAATGTCAAACCACACTTCTGATGAACCGGACAGGCGAGTTCACACAGGTGAGCTGCTCTGCAGGTGAGTCTCATGTTTCAGTTTTTGAACAGAAACGTGTGTGTGTGTGTGTGTGTGTGTGTGTGTGTGTGCAGTTTGTTCAAATGTTTTCCTCTCAGAACATCTGAGTCCGTCAGTTCTTTTATTTAAATTCATTAAAGCTCAAACAGGTGAATGTAGTTATTTATGAGGAAATACAGGAAGTGACTTCAGGACAAATCAGGGAAGCAGAAACTTTCCGTTGGTTCGTCTTCACTCCAACAGTTTTGTAATAAGGTCAGTCTTAGTAAATTTCCACATTTTCCACTCAAGTTGTGAATGAGAGGATCCGATGACTCAGAGGTTCATTTGGAGGTTATGTTCCCGTCACGGCAGCTGCTCGCACTCAGACCCAAGAGGCTGCTGGGAAACTGCTCCGATTTGTTTAATTCAGCGTTGATCTGCTAATCAAACTGATCTGACGTCAGCTTCATCACAGCCAGCACACAGGTCTTCCTCGCATGGAAAATAATCGACAAACACAATTTCTCCCCTCAGAAGTTTTATCTGTGGAACAACAGAGACGTGTTAGCCAACAAAAACAAAAAACTGGTTTGAAAGAGATGTTCACGCAGTCGCTCAGTTGCTGAGCTCAGATGGCCTCTTAATGTCCTGTGAGCAGTTTATACAAAAGTTTGCTTTTCCGCTCACAGTAAAAGAATTTTACCAGGTAACTGATTCCATTCCTCCAGGGGTTGTAAACGTGCACATAGGCTCCTTCTAGCCGTGTACTGTCTCTGTTGTAAATCCACTGAACACTGTCTGTGAAAGTCTGTTCTGGATCACACAGCAGCAACAACAGAGCCACTCGGGAACTTTCTATGAACCCTATGTCACCACCTACTGGGCTAAATTTAACACCAGCACACCTTGGACCAAGGTCTGGTTGTTAAAGAAGAAAGTTAAAGAAGTATCTCCTAAAATATTTTTATAAAATCTACCCAGTAAAGCATTTCATGCAGAAATTTCAGAATGATTGATGTCAACTGTTCCTTTTGCTCGGCACAACCCAAACAGTTAACCACGTTTTGGCATTGTAACTCCACTCAAAGGTTGTGGGAAGACAGAGCAAAACGTGTCTCTGATAAGCTGTGTATGAACTTTCATCTGCATTTTGAACATGTTATTTTCGGCTTTTATTCTGACACTACAGAAGACCTGGAGAAGGTTTTTGTTATTAACCTGGTACTACTTTACACAAAGTTCCACATCCACAGAGCTGAATTTGCTGGAGATAAACTCATGTTCTCTGTTTTTTACAAGTGTGTTGAATTATATCTACAGTCCCTCACCCTGCTTGAAAATAAGAAAGCCATAAAAACCAGGAACATATGAGAAAAGTTTCATATTGGGAGGTAATTAGCTGTTATTATGTTGGTATTATCTTCACAGTTACTATTTTTTTATTGACTTATTTATTTTATTTTTGTTTTAGGTTTTTTTTGTTTGTTTATTTACTCTGGCTTTCTGTTCCTGTTCTTTCATGAAATGTATTGGCATTTTTTTTCTGTGAATGTAACACTCTTCTATTTTCAATTTAAAAAACAAACAAACAAACAAACAAACCCCACTGCTGCTCGTCCAGGACTCCTCAGTCACATGGCTGCTGTGGTGCACGTAAACACACTGCACGACTTTAGGTAACTACTTCCTGTTTACGTGCAGCTGTAGCAGGGTAGGCATGACAGGACGCACTCATTTGCATAAATGGGCCGTCACCGACCGCAGGCAGCTGCGCTGTGAGACGGCGAACATTTGACTCTCAGCGTCGTTTTCCCTCTGAAGACTTTTCTTTGGATCCAAACTTCTTGTTTTTAAACAGACTGATGAAATTTCTCTGCAGGCAGCTGCTGTCGCATCAGTCCTCAAAGAAGCATTTACAGTCTGCCTCATGTTGTCATGGCAACAAAGATGAACATCTCACCAATGATGAGATGACATTTACCTTCATGATAATTTAAAGAGGAAAATAATGTGACTGAAAACAGGAATTATTGACTGTAGTTTGGTTTGAGGCTCATGTGACAGCCGGTTCAGACAACAGACTACATTACCCAGAAACCCACAGACACAAACAGTGTAAACAAAACAAAATGTGTTTATTGTGAGTGAGAGAAACAAACAGAGGTTACAGCAGGAAAACACAGCAGAGAGAGAGAGGGAAGGGGCATTATGGGTATTAACTGTTCTGCTAACATCATCTGCTGTAGACACACACAGCTACTTCCTGTCTGCACAGGAAGTCAGCAGGGAGGATCACGGGAAGCTGTCATCGTCATCTTCGGCCATTTCTTTGGCAAACTCCAGGTCCTGCTGCTCACGCTCCCGACGCTCCTGAACGCACCACGAACACACACAGAGAAACAAACAGGTCAGTAATGAAAGCACGCCGAGCCGTGCGTCCTGAGCTGACGGGGTCAAAGGTCAGTGTGACAAAGTGTGGATGGCGTTTCACACTGAGGCAGTGATCATGTGACGGGTTTGTCAGTCACAGCGCCTTGGAAACCTTTTAGCACGTATTTGTCGTGTAAAACAGAGTCACTTTTACTTTTACAGCAACACTGATTTGTTTTTGGTTTGTTTTCGGTTTGGTTTTTATTTGTTTTTTATTTGTTTTTGGTTTGGTTCTGGTTTGGTTCTGGTTTGGTTCTGGTTTGGTTCTGGTTTGGTTTTGTGGGGCTGTGACGGTGAAGGGTTTTCCTTCCTGCGGTGATGAATCAACGAATCACGGCCCTGCTGCTGTTAATTGCATGTTAAAAAAAAAGTTTTTCATGAAACTGTACAAACATGGTTTTGATGTCATCTTGGATCATCATTCCCACGTTTCCAGCACATTCCATGTATCACTGAATTAATTAAAATTAATTTTATTCATGTCTGTATTCGGGAGATGCAGTCAGTTCAGTTGTGCTGCCTGCTGAAAACGTCTCCTGGACTTGATCACAGGCCAGCAAGAAGCAGAAATGAAGCTAAAAAAATGTTCACCATGGAAAATGTCCTGAAAGTTTTCTTCATTTATTCATCAGAGTGTTAGTTGATTATTATGGCCCGACGCTGGTACAGCTGCAGGCTGCTCGTATGTGTGATGTCCCTGGTTTCTACTTGTATCTTGAGCTTCACAGTCTGTTGGTTCTGTTCAAAAACAGGCCTCATGTTTTCTGTCCAAGCTGTTTCACTTCTGATGCTGACTGCTGCTGTTTCAGCAGAGAAACTAGTTCCACGTTTCAAACTGTCGGCTGATGGCAAAATGTGTTCGAGTAGTCTAATAACTGGCCGTCTGAATGTTCTAAACTAGAAATATTACGCGCTCCAGCTCAGTGACAACAGTGGAAAAGAAAACACTTTACATGAAGAACTTGGAGCCGGCGCTCTCTCTTGCACTAAATTGCGAGTCACGCTCATTACCGTCCGCTCGCACTCCGCTGACCTGACGCAGGTCTCGCTGAGGCTGGACTGAAGTCTCTCCTCCCGCCGCCGAGGAGCACCGCGGCGTGCGAGAGGCGCGCAGCTCAAACAGCGAGGGTCAGGCCGATTACTACAAACTTCTGTTGCTCCAGAAAAAACAAACCTGTAATGGCAGACAGGCAATAGATGTTCACTAAATAATGTTTAATGTGTTTATATTTCAGACCAAACACCGTATGCTCTCCCGAAACTTTAACTGGCAAAAAAAGTAATTAAATAAACAAGAAACAAGCGGCAGTAATGACATCACATCCCATCATCAGTTATGGTCCCAGCCCGTTTCTGGGATTCTCTGATTCTTGTGAATCTGTGGAAGCTTCCGGCCTTCCTGTCCTCTGAACACGACCACATCAAACTGTCATGAGTGACTTTGTTCAAAAACAGGCACGATGAAGCTTCACACGCACACGATGCTTTATGGGAGCAAGCAGAGCGTAAAGACTCGAGGCTCTTTGACGCAGCATGTTCACGGTGGGAAGGCTTCGCCGGCGCTCTGCCTCGCTGTTCTGACCCGCTGCTGTTCTGACCCGCTGAGTGGCAGCGGAGGCAGAACCAACATCTGTGTGAAATGAGCGAGGCGCTGCGACGCCAGGATGGGACGGCGGTAGGAAGTTTTGATGATGTGTTAAAGTCTGAGAGCCACGAGCAGCAGATGTGGAAACAGCTGCAGCAGTTAGCAGCGAACTCAAAGGAGGAGAGCAGCGACCGAAACGGACGAGATCATCCGCCGCACAACAGAGACGGTTAGCGGCTGTTCGTGTGACTCCACTGTCACTGAGCAGACAGCATACGTCATACATTACACACAGGCCACGCCTCTTTTGCTTCAATGATGCTGACATGCTGTGTGTGTGTGTGTGTGTGTGTGTGTGTGTGTGTGTGTGTGTGTGAGCGTTAGCTCTGCTGACTCCAGGTCTGTGTTGTAAGCTTTAGGAGG
>JAQLOL010000009.1:192561-207902 GCA_029783665.1 Naso thynnoides
CCCGCTGGCACCGCTGGCGTCGCAGCCCGCTGGCATGGCAGCCCGCTGGCACCGCTGGCGTCGCAGCCCGCTGGCGTCGCAGCCCACTGGGTCGCAGCCCGCTGGCGTCGCGGCTCGTGTCACTCCAGTCGGTGGTTTCTGGTGGAACCTGGTCCGACCGGAACCCTCCGAGGTGCAACATGTTTACGAGCCGTTCAACAGCGGCGGAACTACAGACTTCCACTGAAACATTTCCCGGGAAGTTTCCGTTCATTTTCTTCCAAACGCCGCGATCAAATCTATTTTCGACCTCAGATTTCACCCGTCGGTGTTTACGGAACTCTCACCCAGTTAGCTTCATCCCAGCTAACGGGCTAACTACCGCTACGTCGGTAAACCGGACCGACACTTTGCCAGCTCCGGTGCTGGATTCTCCCGGTGTCTTAACTTAAATGAACGAATTAATCTCCGTTTTACCGTCCAGAGTCAGGCTGTCCTGCTCTTTCGGCTGTTTCGCCGCGTTGGCCGCCTCCTCCTCCGGCATCTCCACGTCCTGCGGCTCGGGGCCCGGCTCCTTCGGCTTCTCGGCTTTGGAGTCCCGGTCCCGGCCCCCCGCCTTGTCCCGCCGCTTGGCCGCTGTCTCCTTCATGGTGTCTGGAAGACAAACAGCTCACAGTCAGCACGACTAAAAACCTCCGTCCGTTAATTTAACACCGCAGCCGATCCGCAGAGTCACCTCCTCACTTCGCGTTGCTCGCTCCTACAATGACTGGCAACTATTTTGAAGCGCAAAGGATTGTGGGATGCGGTGGACAGTATGAGATGATCGCAGAAACAGCAGGGCTGCTAATCGATAACAGATGGATCGATTCAGTCCTTTTGTAAACAGACGTCACAGTGTTTTCTGTGACAAATAAATACGTTTTTTAAATCCTTCACTTTATCATGAACGAAGGAAAATAAACAAACACTAAAACAATAGAAACACACAATGATTTGAATGCTGTCGTTACAAATTTTCTGGAAAAATTTATGTAAATATTTCCAAAAAATAGAAAGAAATCAATTACAAAACACAGTGAATCCAACATAATAAACAGCATGTGAAGATTTAAAAGAAGTGTTAAAAAAATGCATAAAACCATGACAAGACAGTGCGGGATACAAACAATAAAAAACAGATGATTTCTTATTCCCATAAATAAATAACTAAAACCTAAATACAGAACAAAACAAATGAAATTCATCTACTTAGTTTTTAATTAAAAGAAAATTAGGCCTTTACACACACACACACACACACACACACGCATAAAAATAAGCTCTCTCACTTGACAGCACAAACATAAACAATGCTTAAACTCTACCACTAGAGGGCAACAGCGTCTCTTTTCTATTATCACAGGCGTCAGTAAGCGCAGAGCTACAGAAAAAACACATTAAAGAAAATATGAAAGCATGAAGGTTTGAAAGGACAAAGTCTATCTGTTGTCCAGCAGTACAGCACACACCAGCAGTAAGTTCAAACATGTACACAGTTGTAAAAGATACAAAATAAAATCCAAATGTAATGGAAATACATAATATATTATAATATTCTAAATATTAAAACTTGAGAAACAAAAGTTCTATAATTATTAAAATCTTAGTAACATAAGCAAAGAGTTGCATAATAAATAAATAATTTGACCACAAAAACAAACAAAAATGATCAATAGGAAAACATTTTTTAAAAGTGATAATATAAAATATAAAAATATCGATAATAAATGATAATCGCAGGTTAACTGTGTAATTTAAGCAGTAAAGAAGTAAATGATGTGATGTGTCACAGCCACAGATGCAAAAGAAATTTCCAAAAACACAGAAAGTTTCTTCTACTGCTTCACTAAATAATAAAATGACTTCAAGTTTTTTTTTAATTTTCATTTTGTTTAGTATTATATAAAAGAATTACCAATAGATTAATAATACTAAAACTAAAGGAATAATAAAACTGTGACATGAGAAAGTGATTATTAAAGTGTTTCACAGTGATGTTTATGTTTGTTTATCAGGCCAGGTGACAGGTGTCAGGTGGGCGGGGCTTGCTGCAGCTCGTGCTGTCTGGTCTCTGCTGATAGAGCTCATGCACGTCCAGTCAGAGGAGAAAACACCATGAAGAAGGAGGAGGAGGAGGAGGAGGACTTTATTTTCTTCTTTGTGGGTTCTGAAGATGAGTTTGTTGCTCTCACAGAGAGCCGGACTCCAGCGGACCCTGTTTGAACCTGGACTTCAAGGATCCTCGGCAGGTCAGCTGGTTTCTGTTGTGGATTTACAGGTTCCAGTTTTTCCACTCAGCCCCATTCAGTCACCTGCTGCTGCTACAGACACGGTGAGTTCACTTTAATCTAAGATCAGCTGAGAGAGACGCACGGCTGTGGGCCAGTGTGAAGTGACACACAGCGACAGAACAGAATAGAAGGAGATACATCACAGGTCATTTGTTGGATTTTACACGTCTAAGAGATATAAAAGCTGTGCTGCAGGGCAAGGTCCCCTGACACTTCAATATAATCCATTAATGATTAAAAAGGTAATAATTATAAACTTACACTGACTAAACTAACACTGATAGTGTGACACCCTTCATAAACAAAAGACTTAAAGCGTAAAACACAAACAGAATGAGCAGCAAGAGATTCAAATACACTGAAGAGGAGAGAGGATGTAAAATGATAAACACTAAAAAAAGACAAAAGAGAAATACTAAACAATAACAAACCTAATTTTCTATAATAATAATAATAATAATGATAACAATAATAAAACTCATCATTCTCTCATTAATTTAAGCTTTTTGGTTAAAAAAAACTCCCAATAAATCTACAGTTGATATAATATTGTGTTTTATATTATTATTATTATTATTTATTTGTGTATTTATTTATTTATTTATTTTGGAAATTCAAATCAAATCAATTGAATAGTTATATCAGAAATAACAATGTCAAAGTTATGGGCACAACTACAGATCAAGAGGCAGCGGGTGGGGGCGGGGGGGGGCAGCTTGTTGTTAAATTGTTAAAATTTTTGGACAATGAGGAAAATTGCGGCAAACCTGAACCGTCTGTGGAGATGATGAAAACAACACAAGCAACATGTTTTCTCTGTTTCCTTTAAAGAATCTAAATTGTTTGGGACAAATCAGAGTCAAAATTAGGGCTGTGAAAAGAATCAACAGAGCAATAAAACGCAACATCCATTTTTGTGTTATTGATTTCCAGCTCCTACAATCGATATTTCAAAAAAGATGTATTTGTGTTTTGAACGTGCTATGAACTCTCTCCCCTGTTTGTGTCTGTCCACTTAAAGTGCACCAGCGCATTTTAACTGCATTTTTTGTTTTGGTGTACGACAGCTACATCAGTGTGAGTGTTTTTGCTGATTTGGCAATAATGAAATAAATTTGAAAGGAAATTTTGAATAAAATTGTTTTGACTCAATTCGTCCTTTGAATTATTAATATAACATGATGAGATGTATAAGACTACGCAGATTGTACACAGCAACTTGTATTTCAGCTGTTTTTACATTTTCAGTGAACTTTGTGTGACGATATGCATCGTATCGCACTGTATCATGATATTTCACGATATTTCACGATATTTCGCGATACAGTGCGATATATTGTATGGTGAAGCCCTCGTCAATAACCACACCTTTCAAAATATCAACAAAGATAAGACTGAACAAATGGATCACATTCAGCACTGTGAGCTTCAGATCTCTATTCGTTTGTCTGACTAACTGTCCTCTGGCAGCTCCGCCCACTCTGCTGACATCACTGTGAGGGGACTCAAATCAATTGCCGTGAGAAGACGACACGCTGGATCCAAACCGGCAACCCGCTGAGGAGGAGAATCTGAGCAGGATGCTGCCGTGGAAACCTGAAGAAGTAAAAGAAGAGGAAGAGGAACAGTCTCCTCCTCCTGTTGCCATGCCAACCTCAGAGGATGTCCAGTCAGAGGCTGCAGCCAACCCTTTAAATAATCGGGACATGAGCTCAGATTCGGGGGAGGAGACCTCAGCCACGCTCTCTGACTCCAACAGAGAGGCGTTACCATGGCAACAAAAGGAGGAGGAGCGTGATGAAGTGGAGACGCAGGCGGTGGCGTCATCCCCCGACGGACGATTCCTCAAGTTCAACATCGAGATCGGGCGAGGGTCCTTTAAGACGGTTTACAGAGGACTGGACACAGAGACCACGGTGGAGGTGGCCTGGTGTGAGCTGCAGGTAACACACACACACACACACACACTGACATACACAACTATACACACATTGTCACGTGCTGTATTAGTCATGATTAATAATCAGAATTTTATGTGCTGGTTTGAAGCTCCGCCCCTGAAGCTGCAGAAAAGGAGTCTGATTGGTTGTTTGTCTGACTTATATTTGAATGTGCTTTGAGTGAAGTAATACTGATACTTTTACTGACAAGTTTTTAATGGTTCACTGCAGTTTTTAGGCTCAGTACTGCAGTTAAACTCGGTCTCATCACTGCACACTGAGTTTCGATCCTTTATGTTTCGAACTATGTTGCTATGTATGTTTGGTAGAGGCGACAGTTTAACCTCCTGACCTTTTTCCACAGAGCCACCGTCATGATACTGATGGATTATCGATAGCTACGTCATTACAGGTTGAGTTGGGAGGATTTAGTGCCATCTAGTGGTGAGGTTGCAGATTGAAACCAACTGCATTTCCTTCCACCAATCCGCCCGCTCAAGAAGGAGCTGCAGTGGCCTCCAGGTGACTTACATGTTGGAGGCCTCTGCAGAGTGACCGTGTTGTTTGTCCCCTGTGGGCTCCTGTAGAAACATGGCCGACTCTGTGGAGCTGCTTCCTCTGTAACAGCTCTTAATGAGCCGACTGGAGCTGTGTGCGTTTAATACCCTTTAAATTACAGTCCGCCCTGTCGTCACGGTAACACTCGGAGTTGTCTTGGTGACTGAGCAGATTAAAGAGCAATGGAAGAACATGCACCAGAGTATATTGGACAGGAAGTAGACATTCATTATTGAACAACCTTTCAAAATAAAAGGTTACAACACCCATTAATATAAAAAGCAAAGGATTTTGTGTGTGTGTGTGTGTGTGTGTGTGTGTGTGTGTGTGTTTTATCTGAGGTCACAGAGTGTTTCGGTCCAGTTTTAGTTCAGTTTTTGGTTTTATAGTTTTATTGGACGGTGACAGTGAGCTCTGATTGGTTCAGAATGAGGAAGCACAGTGATGTGTGTTATATTTATTACTCCTGTAGAGTAAATATTTAACACACACACACACACACACATTAAATCACTGTGTGGACATTTCTTTCATTCTTCAGCTGTGCTGCAGGTGTGTCTCACTCTCATGGTTTACCTGTCGTGTCAGTGCTGACAGGTAACTTTTCAGGTGGATGAAACAGAGACGCTGAATTATCACAAACACATGAAACTATGTTCAGTCTCACACGAGCTTCGACAACACACACACAAACACACAAACAGCAAGACATGGAAACATTCAGCCACCCTGTCTCAACATGTCAGAGTGTGTGTGTGTGTGTGTGTGTGTGTGTGTGATAAACTGTTAGTGGTGATTCAGCACTTTGTTGTGCCCCACACAGCATCTGATTGGACAGACGGCTGCTGGTTGATGTTGATAACAGCACACACACACAACCACACACACACACACACACACACACACACACACACAGGCAGTGTGAATGAGGTTAAAGGTCAGCTCTCCCTGTTGTGTGTTTACGGTTCTCAACACGTGGCTCGGTGACCCTCAGAAGAGTCGTTGGCGAGTTGCAGGAGAAATTTGAATAGTCATGATATCAACGATTATTAAACAAATCACAAAAATAATATATCTAAAAACAAGTCGCTGTCAGTCACACATATCTTTAACTATGTTGTGTGTGTGTGTGTGCGTGTGTGTGTGTGTGTGTGTGTGTGTGCTCTGTAGTGATATGAGACGTTCCAGTGTTATCTTGTCAGCAGATCATCAATGGTCTGAGTCCTTCGAGTGTTTTCTTCGTCCTGTCGGTTCAGTGTCGTTTATTGATCGGTGCATTGATTGATCATCTTTAACTCTTTAGACTCATCGTCTGAACAAGGCGGAGCGTCAGAGGTTCGATGAGGAGGTTGAGATGCTGAAAGCTCTGCAGCATCCAAACATTGTCCGATTCTTCGACTCCTGGAAGGCGACACTGAGGGGCCACAAATGCACCATCCTAGTGACGGAGCTCATGACATCCGGGACGCTGAAGACGTGAGTCCAGAGTAAAAGACAAAACTCCTCCAGGGGACCTGCACTCGGTCTTTTCTCCTGGTTCAGAGTCCATCTTCATGTTTAGATTTTTGTTAAAGATTATGGTTTTCCAAATGTAGTTTCATGTTTCGGAGCATCATTTAAGAAAAATCTGAAGTCTGAAATGTCATCTCAGTTGAAGATGACAATGAGGATTTTTGTACAGCAGAAATATGTTTTCTGACTGAAAAATCTAATTCTAGGATTAAAGTTGAGCTATCAGATCACCAAAAGAAGTTATGTAAGGCTAAGGCCACAGACCTGTGAGACATTCAAAATATCTGCCAAAAATGGCACCGCTGTTGTTCGGTCTGACGCTGAAATATTCTGACAGAAAGGCTTCAACCGCAACTGATGGAAAGCTGTCTCTTCTTGTCTGTTTTAGCCGGCTAGCTAGTCAGTAACAAGTGAAGAGAGACAGCTGTTGTCATGGATACAGACAGTCTCATACACACACACAGGCATAAGATAATGACCGCTTGGCTTTACAGTCCTGTTAAGGTTGTGAAGGACACAGCCGAGAGTTTAGGAACTGCTTCATTAATCAGAAGACACGAGTTTCTTCAACCTTTGAACTTCGGTGGGGACATTTTTCTGTGAAGAGCCTCCCTGACTTGGCCTGGTCCATTTGTCCTCTCTGAACTCCCCTCAGGTACCTGCGCAGGTTCCGTCAGATGAAGCTGAAGCTGCTGCAGCGTTGGAGCTTCCAGATCCTGAAGGGGCTGCAGTTCCTGCACACACGCTGCCCCCCCATCCTGCACCGAGACCTCAAGTGTGACAACGTCTTCATCACTGGACCCACGGCCTCCGTTAAGATCGGAGACCTGGGTCTCGCCACGCTCAAAAGGGCCTCATTCGCCAAGAGCGTCATTGGTAAGAACACAGGAAGTACGGAGAGCCAGCAGGGTCAAAAATGTTGAGTTTCACCGGCTGCATCACAGAATGAGATTTGAAACCGTTTAACTTGTAAATAAATGCATAAACAAGCTGTAGCCGCAGTGAAGCGTCAGACGCCGTTGTCGTGTGTGTCTGTTGTTCCTAACGTTGTGACGGTGATGTGTTCAGGGACCCCAGAGTTCATGGCCCCAGAGATGTATGAGGAGAAGTACAACGAGGCTGTGGACGTTTACGCCTTCGGCATGTGCATCCTGGAGATGGCAACATCAGAGTATCCGTATTCGGAGTGTCAGAATGCCGCCCAGATCTACCGCAAAGTCACCAACGTAAGGCTCCACCCACCTGACTGTTGTCTACTTCCTGACTTTGTTCAGACATTTGACTGTCTCTTTGTCTGTCAGGGAATCAAACCGAACAGTTTTTCCAAAGTCAAAGTCCCTGAGCTGAAGGAGATCATTGAAGGCTGCATTCGCACCAACAGCAATGAAAGGTAACAGACCAATCGTGGCACAGCATTTACACCTTTTATATATATATATATGTATATATATATTTTTTATAGTAAATTTTGGCTGCAGATTGTGTAAATACATGGAGCGATTTTAAAACTGGAGCTTGAAAATTGAGCTGATTCAGATTCTGATGCACTTTAAGATTTTAGGAGGTCAGTTTCTGTTTGCTGTTATATTATTATTATTATTATTATTATTGTGTATTTATTATGTATGTGAGAACCCACATTCATGTTTTCCATCACTGTACTTTTAGTTTTATTTATATGTAACAGGGACAGCGCACATTAATGAACATTAATAATTTGAATTTGTAAATGTGGCTGATGTTGCAGAGTCACTCTAAAACCAGAAAATAATATTAAAGTTCTAAAGCTATTTATGAACATGCAGTTTAATAATAAAAAGAAAATGTTTCTAACTAAAAACATCATTAAACCACAAACACACTCGAAATTCTCTCCAAGGATGCACGATGACATCACCAAAACTGTCCAATCAGTGAGTGACCTCAGTCTTCCTCAGGTGGTCACACAGCTCCACCTGCTGGACACCGATGATCACTGCAGTTCATTCTGTGCAGGACACACACACACACACACACCCCCTGGTCAGCCGGCAGCTTTTGCAGCTGTTAGAGAAGGTGGCAGAGCGGATATTTGATTGACTGATTGACTCCGTTTTTACACTTGATTCATCAATTCTGAAGAATTTTGATTGAGAAAAAAATTCCTCTGTGAAGCGCCGTCACTCCTCCAAAATGATTTTTCTTATCTTGTGAAGTTCCGTCTGTCCTTTACCCACTTAAGTGTTTTAACTTAAGTTTTTTAGGTTTAATCTAATCCTTATTAAAACAAAGGATCTGCAAATAAACAATGTTTGATTCTTAATAAACTGTAAATAAATGACATAATTAAATGTACATGTATAACTCTTCCCAGCTGGGTCGATCTCAGCCCTGGTGGGTCGCTGATCATCACTCTCTCCGTTTCCTCCTGCAGGTTCACCGTTCAGGACCTGCTGGATCATCGGTTCTTCCAGGAGCAGCTGGGAGTCCACGTGGATTTGGCCGAGGAAGACGACGGCTCGAAGGCGGCTCTGAAGCTCTGGCTCCGGATGGACCCAAACAAGAAGCTTCATGGGAAATACAAAGACAACAACGCCATCGAGTTCCTGTTCGAGCTCTACAAAGACGTCCCTGAGGAGGTGGCCCAGGAGATGGTACCTGCACCGCTGAGCTGAAGACAACAGTACCTTGATGACATCATGTCGATGACATAAGCTGTCTGGCTCACCTGTCTTTCTCTCTCTCTCTCTCTGTTTGTCTGTCCGTCTGTCTCTCAGGTGGTGCTGGGGTTTTTGTGTGAAGCAGACTACAAACTGGTTGCCAAGGCGATCAGACACCGAGTGACAGCCATCAAGCGTCAGCGTGAGAAACAGCGCCGCCTGCTGGAGGAGGAGACTGACTCCGCTCCCAAAGCGACAGTATTGGCCAATCAGAAGTCTGCAGCTGCCTCGGGCCCTTGTGCTGTGGAGAAGGTAGCCCATCAGTGTCAAAATGAAGTGTGTTAGTGTGGAGCCACTCTGCAGTGCCCCCTACAGGCTGCAGAGCGGCTGTACAAACTCTGGTCATTTATTTATTCTCAGCGTGTCCTCAGGGTGGCGCTAGAGGTGGTGGTCAGAGAGGTGATCAGTACCTAAAGCCTCAGCGTCTCACTGTGTTAACGCAGGTTTAAAACCTGCCTGAGCAGTGACGCTCAATGTTTCTGATGTCGAGTATTTTCTAAAATCTAGTTTCATTTTCCTGTTTCACTGATTCTGGTGCAGCAACCTGCCTTCTTCTCTTTCCTCTCACGACACAGAAACTTTGAAAATAAAAAATGATCTCACTCATCAAGCAGCTTTTGTTTCTTAGTTATAAACAGTTTGATTAAGACGCAGGAAGCTTTTGCAGCGTCGATACTCTTCTTCTCTTTGTTCTTGCTGTGAATCAGTCATTCTGTTAAGACTCAGGACAAAAGCTTGGTGCCTCCATGAGAATCATCAACTGTCACTGAAAATATTAAAAGAAACGGAATTTTAGGTAACACTTCATCATAACTCCACACTTTTTGGCTTTAGTTAAGCATGAGTTCAGCGTTAATAAGTACTGAATTCATAATTTATGAGGCATTGTTCCTACAAAAGTCCTAACCCTAACTGTAACCCTGAGGACTTTTCATGTAGGAACAATGCCTTATAAATTATGAATTCAGTATTTATTAACACTGAACTAATGTCTAAAAGTGTGTAGTTATTATAAAGTCTTCACGAATTCTATTAATGCTCAGATAAACAAAGTCGATAGTTTCTCACTGGTTTCAAGATTTCACGTCAGGTCAACTTTTCTCCTTAACTACAGCTGGATGCAGTCGCTGTTCAAGCTCATGTCCCCACCTCCATACAAGCCCCGCCCCCGGTAATGGTGACATCACCAACACTGTCATCCAGCAGCAGTCTGGTGGATTCTGGATTCGGCAGCGTCTCAAGCAGGATGGAAGGAGGAGACGACGAGGAGGACCAGACCGTCAAACACTCCTCATACTCCTCAGCTACCTGTGGGGATATAATTTCAACCCTCTATATTTACATCTTCAATATTTATTTGATCCTTATATACCTTAAATTGTTTTTAGTTTTAATGGAGTTTTTGATTTTTAATATTATTCAAATTAGTGTTTTTAATAGTCATAAGACTTGAATTTATTATCAGGACTCTAATAATTCATTTTCATATCTCTCTCTCTCTCTCCCCCCCGTTGCCATGGCAGCCGACTGTGAGATGGACAGCTACTTTGGTTTCTCAGATGTGCCAGGGAAGGTTGAAGTCACTCCCCCTTTCTTCACAAACCCCGCCCCCTTGTCCTCTGTCCCTGCCCCTGCTCCCATGGCTCAGGAAGCCCCTCGACCAGAGGTTGCTCCACCAACTCCAAGCCAGGTTCCATCCAAAGCTCCGCCCATCCCGGTGCTGTGTTTTCCCAAGGTGAGAAGGGGCGGGGCTTGAAGCTAACCCCAATGTCCCTCAACAATAACCGTGCAGGTATCAGGGAAAAGATGCTGCAGAGCTTCCTGACAGACATCACGAGCCTCTTCAGGTTTCTTTCCACGAGTTTGATGTTTGTTTTTATTTTCTTGGCTCTTATCACTTCCTGCGTGCTAAAAAATGATAAGTTCTCAAAGTAAACCCGCCTCTATCCCCTCCCCCTCCGTTTGCGTGTTCTCGTGGAGGCTTCGCCACATTAAGGGCCGTCCCAAATGAAGTAGCGCTGAGTGTAGGTGGACTATTAAAGCCTTGAGTGGCGAGCCTGCATCGGCGCAGGCTTATGGTGGTCCTTGCAGGAAGTGCAACAGACAAACGGAGGAAACAACATACAAGTGAAAGTTCATCTGTCTCCGTCGTCCAGAAGCTCATTTTACTCACAAGTTTGTCACGCTGACAAAGCGAATCACCACATCAGAAGTTCAGATATGCTGCAGCAGTGACAGACAGCTGACAGAATGACACTGAGGCGGCGGGCTGCGTGCGTTCTGCGTGCGTTCTGCGGATCGCGTGTAACTGACTCTGCAAAGAGTCGGCGCCGCTACAGTGAACAGCGTCTCATACGGTTATTTCATCGACACAGCAGTGGCTGAAGTGCAGCCATTCCTCCTGTGACACGTTTGAGGTGCCGTCGTCCAAGCAGGTGTCCATCTGTTGCCATGGTGACGGCTACATCCGTGTTCCGGCTGAGTGTAAAAGGCGTCCTATAGTTTGGCTGTTGAGATTTATACCCTTCGTCTTCGGTAGAGAGACACTCGACAGCTGTGAGCGTGACTTGATTCGGAGTGACGCTCCATAGTGAGGCGGCGGTGGGTAGCGAGCGGTTTGGGATCGGGCCCGCAACTCTTCATGTGTGAACTCAGAGGTCAGAGGTCGCCGTCCCACTGAACGCCGGCCCTATGGACGCTCCTCTGACAGGAGAGAAGTCATCAGCTTGATAAAGCCTGACCTCCTGCTGGCCCCGGGGCCTCAGCGGGCCCTTTTTCTCAGCCACTCACAGCACAAACAAAACCGAGTGTCAGGCAGAGACATCGGTCACCGAGACACAGAGGTCACTCTGCGATCGGCTCGTCACAGGCAGCTTTGTTTACGGCCTCCATGACCCATTTCAACATGAAACAAGTTTGCGATGATCTCTTTCATTCTGGGGAAAAACTGGACATGAGGAGGAATTCACCAAGAATCAATGCCTTCAAATCCAACACAGGTTTGTACCTTCAGCTTTTACCCTCGACACTGAAACTCACGTGTGTGTCACAGGATTTAAAAATTCATGGCAGCAGCAAACACACAGAAAACGGCGAGCTGCTGATTTCAGCGGTTTGTGAGAGAATCACCGACGCCATCACTCGTTTAGACGGACAGTTTCACAAGGCGTGACGGCAGCAGGAGGTCAACAACTCCACAGCCAAGCCAGAGCCCCTGCAGCTGCAGGTTCACTCAACTGATGTGAGGACAAACAGTTAAACTCAAACACTGACCTTTGACCCTCGCCAAGTGTTTCCCCTGGAGAAACTGAAACATCAACACGAAGCAAAACATCAGGACAGAACACTGAGGGTCACGTGAGCGTCACCTGTGCTCAGGTGCAGAGCGAGAGCGGCGGGTTCAGGTGTACTTACTGCTCCTGTTGGTCTTCAGCTTGGACAGGAGCTTCTGAGTGGACAGCAGGTCTCCACTCTTCACCGCCTGCAGCAGGTCCTGCTCCTTCCCCATGCTCCCTCCTCCTCCTCCTCCTCCTCCTCCTCTTCTTTCAACAAGGCTTCAGTTCAAATCCCGCTGCCTCCTCAGAGCGTCATGCTGAGCTCCGGAGACATGCACCTGCCTCAGGTGAGACTCTCCACTTCCTCCCTCTGACACTCAGCTGACAGCCAAGAAACACAAACGCTCAAAAATCCTCCCTGTGATCTGATCTCCTCTGCAGAGACCGAGTTTCCTGTCAGACCTTTCCTCCTTTCAGTCTGTGTCGGAGGAAGGAGTTATTTCCAGGGTCGGTGGCAGTGGGGGGTGGGGGGTGCTGGAGGCTGCTGGAGCTCCAGTTGGTGAGACTGGGGGGGGGGAGGCGGGGGGTGAGGTGGTCCGAACTGAAAAGAAACGAGAAAAGCGGGTCAGTTCATCTATCAGAGCTCAAAGTGACAGCACAGCAGGATTCAGAAAACTTTATTAGCAGCAACAGGAAACAGAGACAGACTCACTCTGAGCGTCAAGAGTTTGTGCTCAAAGGAACTTCAGAAGAACTCAGCAGATCTGCGGCAACATTCACACAAAACCTGCTTTTAATCAATTAATAATTCAAGATTCTGTTTCAGTCTGTTTCGTCTCTTCTCAGGTCAGAATGTGTCGATAACTGTAAACACTCGTGGATGTTTGAAGGTTCTGCACATCAGCGTCTCTGTGGTTTCAGACATGAGGACGAAGGGTTACACACCTGCGTCTCAGGTGAGATCGGGCCGTGTGACCGCGGTGACGGACTGTTTCACCTGCTGCGAGCACAGAGGTCGCTTTAATTACAGCTCAGTAAAACTTCAAACACAAGCTGTTCACGTGGGATCCTCTGCTGTGTAAACACCCGTGGACTTCCTGAGTCCTCGCCACGGCAACGACAAGTCAACCGTGTGGGAAACATGACAGTGTGTGTGTGTGTGTGTGTGTAGGCTTTCACACTGAACTCCACTGAGGTATTTCACCTTTTCCCAGCAGCAGAGCAGCGATCAGCGGGAGCACCTGACGCTGGGCGGCGGCGGCGGCGGCGGCGGCGTGCTCGTGCGGCTCTGCTCCTCCCTCAGGCCTCACTCCATCCATCCACTTCATTCAGCCGCACAGCTACTTAAACTCTTCCAGCCCAGTGAGCAGGCACAACGCACAGAGAACGGAGGGACGAGATACGCCGAGCTCCATCTCTGCTTCACTCTCCTGCAGATAAGTGTGTGTGCGTGTGTGTGTGTGCGTGTGTGTGTGGAGATGAGCATGGGAGCAGGGTCAGTGCAGCTGCAGCAGGCCTCACACACTGTTGCTGTGTAAACAGAGAGGAGCTCTGCAGCCACACACACACACACACACACACACACACACACACAGTGTTTTTGCTGCTTCCAACTCGTTTCATTACATAACCGGGCAGCCACAGAGCAGCACCGGGCGTAAGCAGAGCTGTCATTCCCATTTCCACCCATCATGTCCCCCTCTCGCCTGCAGCTCCCTCGGGCGTTTTGTTCTCTCTGAATTCGGGAACAATACTCCGACTTTTCTCTGGGACGCTGCAGGGACTGCAGCCTCAGCCAGGCTCTCAGCCAGGCTCTCAGCCAGGAGGCCCCGAGTGGAAATGAAGAAATCAGTTCATGGTGACAAACGAGCGTCACCTGACAGCCATCACTCACAGGTAAAGTTGGTGAAGTTACCAGAATGAACTCCGATGATGAGGCTGTTTGTGTTTACACGGGAAAATCACCAAGCAGACCCGAAGTCTGCTGTGCACACACACACACACACACACACACACACACACACACACACACACACACACACCTTCTGTCCTCATCGCGTCACTCAGAGACTCACTTCTTCCGCCAGACTCCCTTTGCAGAGGGAGTAATTCTGTTTCTGCGTGCTCACAAACCACGTTGACAAGCAAAGACACAACATGCGACTCCAGTTTCTCCCTGAATGTGACGTCAGTGTCAGTTCGGGAAAACTCTGAGCACCGGAAAGCCCCGGTGCAGCGCGTGCACCGAGGTCTCGTACCGGGTTACGCACACCGGGGGCGGAGGTCCGCGAGCTGTGACGTCCCTTTGTAACGGAATTCAAGGCTCCTCCGTGATGTTCAAGTCCGCCGAATTAAACGTGTGGCTGTAGAGGTACGGAGAAGTCTCTGTTGTCCGGATGCTAGGCTAGTTTTCACGTCGGAGAGCCGTGAATGAAGTTCGGCGTGAAGCCGCCTCCGGACCGCGGCAGGAGTCTGGCATGTAAACACACCGGAGAGCTTCACCGTCACTTCCACCGCCGCCGACCTTTGCACCGACGTTATTTAACGATCTTGTGAGGGTTTTTTAGCTGTACTCAAACTTATCAGAGGGACACGTTACTTTAAAATAAACCTTACCTTAATAATGAAGTGAGCCAGAAACTTTTGGACGTGTGAAACTCGGCGGCCGTTGACGTTAGCAGGAAAACTCCCCGGAGCTGGAAGAGAGTCGATATTCCAGAAAGGTCGAGCCGCTTATTCCAGGAGTGTTCGCTTCCAAACTCCAAACGGTCAGATTAAAGTTAAATCCCCGCGAAGACTCGACTGAAAACTCCAAACATGTTCAGGATTTTCGCACTTTGAAGGACTCTCAGCTGGCTGACGCTGCTCCGAGTTTTCCCTCCTCGCCGTGAATGCCACATTCTCTCCGCTGGATTCTCCAGAACGTGGACACGGAGTCAAGCTGCGCACGACGCGACACACAACTTCCGGATCAGCCCTTCAAAATAAATACATGCAGGGACGTGTGTGTGTGTGTGTGTGTGTGTGTGTGTGTGTGTGTGTGTG